>PVIW01003120.1:0-182088 GCA_004026585.1 Noctilio leporinus | reverse complement strand
TTTTTTTTTTTTTTTTTTAAGATTTTTATTTATTATTTTCAGAGAGAGAGGTAGGGAGAGAGGCAGAGAGGGAGAGAAACATCAGTGTATGGTTGCCTTTCACCTGCCTCCAGCCACAGACCTGGCTGGAGACCTGGCTTGCAACCTGGTTATGTGCCCTGGCTGGGGAATCAAACCAGTGACCTTCAGTTCAGGTTCACAGGCCAGCGCCTTGTCCAGTGTGCTACCAGCCAGGGCCCTCCCAGCTGTTTATAGTCTAAGGTCCTTGAGGGCTGGCCTGCTCACTACATGGTACTTAATATACAGTGGACTCCCTCCTGCTTTGTACATACAGAATATTTTAATTGAATTGAAGAACAATTGGCTTTTTTTTTTTTTTTTTTACAAAAGCTATGGACTGAATATTTGTGTCTTACTAAAATACATATGCTGAAACCCTAAATTCCCATGTGATGGTGTCAGGAGATGGAGTCCTTGGTAGGTAATTAGGTCATGAAGGTAGAGATTTAATGAATAAGATTATTGCCCTTATAAAAGAAACTCCAGAAAACTCTGTAGCTCTCTTTCCTTCAAGGATACAATCAATGAGGAGGCCACAGTCTGCAAGCCAGAAGAAAGCTCTTACCAGATCCTGACCATGCTGGAAGTCCAAGATGTTGGATTTCCAGCCTCCAGACTATAAGAAATAAATTTCTGTTGCTTTTAAGCCACTCAGTTTATGGTATTTTGTTAGAGCAGCCAAGGCTGACTAAGATAATAACACCATCTAAACTAATTTGGGTGATTTAAAAAAATAAAATACTTTTATGAATACCTTAATGACATTTTTTAGAACTTTGTATATTCCGTTAATCAGCCAAGGCTTCAGTGTATAAACATATTGACTGACCATGTGACTTTTATGAAATTAGTCAAAGAGCAGCTCAATTCCTGTTGCACTTCTCTGGAAACATTATTTGATTTTCATTCTATTTTATTAAAAATATTATTCTATGGATTAGGCATTTGAACTTTGTGCTTCAACAACATACTTTTTAACTGAAACTTGACGATTTCTTTTTCTATTACTCTTTCTTAATTTTCATTAAGGATAACCATTTCTCTATTGTAAATGCAGGATTTTCTGGACATTGTTGCATGCATTCTCTTAAATTGTGCTAACAACTGCATCTCAGTATTTCACATATATTCAATATACAATTTGGAAAAATACTGTACACAGCAAATTTAATTTCTCTTTCAAATATCTTAAGGCAGCCTTAGGTAACACAGGGAAGAGCTGTTAAAGAAATACCACCTCCCCTCTGAGAGCTGTCAGTCAGACTCATGGCTACAAAGATGCTGCATTTTGGACATAAGATTAAATGAGACAAACCAGTCAGTAAAATAAAGATACCATATGGTCTCACCTCTAAGAGGAATCTAATGAACAAAATAAAAACACAGGCATGGAAACAAGGAACAGAATGACTGTGACCAGAAGGGAAAGAGGAAAGGGAAAAGAGTGGAAAGAAGGGGAAGGGACTAGTTAAAGATCATCTATGAGTGACCCATGGATATGGACAACAGGGTGGGAATTGACTGCGGGAGTGGGGGGTGGGATGGGTGCAGGAGGGCAAAGGGGGGAAAAGTTGAAACAATTGTAATAGAATAACAATAAAATTCTTAAAAATATAAAGAGACATAACTCATTTGATTGGATTAAATGATCATATTTGCTTTTAATTTTGATTTCTGTGGTCTATATCTGATTGATTTTAACACAAAATTAAAACAAATTTATGATAACTTTAGCAGTAGCCTACATTTAGAGTCTCTGTGGGTATAATTTTTACCCATTACATTGAATTACATATTCTAGCTTTCTACTGCATCCATTTGTAGTTTCAGAAAGATGTATTAATATAATTGCCTTATTTTTCTCTTTTCTGTGACTCTTTTTCTATAGGAACAATAAAAGCAATATGTGTTTTTCGAAGTTGTTTTAACTCTGGATTCTTCCCATCTTCATATTTTTTTCTCTTTTCAGTGAATAGATTGTACAAAATTTGTTGTAGGGCAATATTTATCATCCAAATCACTTCTCTGCTCTCTCTGTACCTTCTAAATCATGTGGGGAAAATATCTCAGAATTTTCTTTACTAAAAACAAATTTGTTAGGGGGAAAGCTGAGTTCATGTCTTTGATTAATATTACTTGGCTTCCTTTCATTTTAGCTTATAGTTTTACTTCCCATTTCTCTAGGCATACAGTAAGATTTTTGATTTAATACTTTCAAGCTCATTCTTGATACATGCTACTATTAAAGATTTAATTTTAAAGGGCCCAGACATAGTCTTATTTTGAATTAAAAAAATATTGGAGCATAAAAGTTCTAATATACTAGGGTCTCCATTATGCCTACCTGTTTTATTTCTCTTAACAAATGTAAGAACCTCAAGAGCAAAAGACAGGATTTACCCTTCTTCTATATATATTAAAGTGTCATCTTCTTAAATATAAATGTATACCTGGCTTCCTCCAGTAGGCACTCAGCAGGGTACAATATATCAAGTATTTATGAACTTTTAAGGAACTTGAATATTAATATAAATGGAAATATGTCCCTTAAAACATTTCCTGATTGTAAGCCGCAGAATTATCAATGGTAGCCCATGATATCTCTAGCAAAATCTTCTTTGTAACTGTGCTTCTTCATAATTACTGACATTTTTTAATATAGCTGCAAGTGTTACAATCTCCATTATTTGAGGGTAAAATTGATTTTCTGAAATAAAAAGTAATTTAGAGCCACATGTACTTATATAATTTTACTTTGAGTTTAAAAAAAGATAGCCTTAGAGTATAGAGAGGTGTTTTATTTTTTAATTGACTTAAACAGTTTTTGAAGGCAATTTCAAGATTAGTTCTTGAAAGAGCAATTATTTCTGGAATATAATCTTACAAAATTACTATTTTGAAAAACTGCTTTCACTTAGATTATTATGCCCTAGAATGCTTAATTCATAAAAAAGAAACATTTAAAATTTATTGTCATATTGCATTCATACAGACTTAGAGAATATCTGTCCATAGGTATTAAAATGTTTTAAGGTAAGATCAAAGTATAAAGGGGAATTTTTATTTTTTATTTTTAAATTTTTTAGAAGATTTTATTTATTATTTTTTTTAGAGAGAGGGGTAATGGAGAGAGGCAGGGAGGGAGAGAGACATCATGTATGGTTGCCTTTCACCTGACTCCAGCCACAGATATGACTGGAGACCTGGCTTGCAACCTGGTTATGTGCCCTGGCTGGGGAATCGAACCAGCAACCTTTGGGTTCACAGGCCCGCACCTTATCCACTGTGTAGAGGGGAATTTTTAAATGCATGAGTTTATATTTGAACTCAGTGAATCTCCATGGATGAGATATTGAAACCTGTACAAAAAGAAAGGGAAGCTATGCTAATGTTGTCAAAAAGGCGGTGATATAATGAAAAAAATTTGTGGGGGAGAAATCACATGTTCAGGAAGAAAGAAAAGGGATATTAATGAGGTGGAGGTGGTGTGCATGGGAGAACAGCTTCATATTGGATCTAAGGAAGGAAGACCTTGAACTCAAATAGAATTTTTCCCCCCTAAGGATGTATAGGACAAGAAGAGAAAGATTATCTTAGGTGTAGATATCATAGTATCTTTGGGATTTAAGTACTCATTACTGGGGCCGAAGATTGGATGAGAAAATGATATTGTGTTTAGAAGAAAAATGTAATGCTTTCAGCTGGGACAATATCAGTGGCCTTATATATTTTAATTATTTACCAGAACTAGAATAGATTTTGGGCTCTCATATTTTCAATGAGCAAGACCAGAAAATACAAGAAAGGGAATTGCTGGGGGACAATAGCAATGAGAAAGGACTTTGAACTCAGGGATGTGTTCTTCATGAAGATGAATTCTCTTCCATGTTTACATGTGGGTGCTAGCAGCTGAATGTTAAACAAAAGTCAGAAGGAGTGATCCGGCCTTTCCCATTTGGTGACTAGTTCAGTGCATTTTGCATGGTGTGTGATCATAAATATGCACTCTTCAGTGGACTGACTGATTCATCAGATGACTTATTTGACTAACTGGTCCGAGTGAATATATGGCAAAGGGTGCAGCACGGCTGTATAATGATGTAGCTCTCCACTTAAGGGGTCTGATTTAATTTTCCAAACAACTCAGGTGTGGTGTGTTGAGTAGGAATGATTTTATCTCCAGTTTACTAATTCAGAAACTGAAGCTCAAAGTATTTCAACAACCTAACGATGATCATCTGGATGGAAAATAGTAGAACGGAAACCTAAAGAAGTTAGATGCTGGGGAGATACTATGATTCCTTCAGTCTTCTTTCCTCAATCCCTTTTTATAGCATATGATGAGGAACAGGATGTTTTCTGAGAGCCCATTGTATGCCAGGCATTGCTGGGTGAATTGCCTGGAGTAACACTATAAGGTAGGCCCTATCATGAACTCTCTTCAGTTGAGTAAAGTAGGCCCTGTGAGAAGGTACAGTGAATGACTTCAGAGATTCTTAAGCCACTACATTCTGCCATTGAGTTCATGTGTACCTATGCACCAATGACATTAAAATCCTAGAGGTTATGCTGTAATCATCTGGGTTTCTACACATGGCTGAACACACTATGATCATGTCAAATGTTGGGTTGATTTTTGGCCAATAAATATTATTCACACATTCATTTATTTAAACAAATATCTATTGGGTGACATCTATTGCTAGGTACTGAAACCAGATGCTAGAATAAAAGAGTGACCAATCCCTGCTTTAATGGAACTTACATCCAGAAGGAGAGAGGAAAGAAGGGTTGGGGGAGAGGGCTGGATGAGAAAGAAACAATGCACAGACTAGTCTATGATATAATGTCAGATGGTGGGAAATAAAGTAACAGGAAATAAACAAGTCAATTGATAGGCCAATGAGACCCAAACTAAGAGAAATACTGAGATATTTGTATTTGATTCCCATATAAATGAGATCATTGCCATTAAGAGGATACACCCCAAACTGTATTTTTATTTCTTTGCATAATTATCAACTCTTGGAGTTTTTATTGCCAAAGAACTTTTTTTTTTGGTTGATAATCTGATTTCCAATGGGTCAACTCTCCACTAGATTTGGTCTTCTTCTTCATCTTATCATAGCGCACCTTTCACAGTGAAAAATACAGTCCACACAGAGTGTGCTTTTGCACATGCCAAATTATCTGTTACAGTGGACTAATTGTACAAAATGCTTTAATGTTATGTTATAAACATTATAGGAATTTCCAGACTTGAAAATGACTTTCAGTATAAATTTTTCAAATTCAGTTCTAAAACTTATTAAAAATATTTTATCAGTAAAAAAATAAATTTAAATTCCTAGTGTGAAGTATACAAAGCGAAGTACAGTCTAAAGTTTAGTTGCTCTATTCCCACTACCTTTTCCTCTTTCTCCCTGACTTAAAGATAGTCATTTAAAAAATTGTATTTTCTCCCTAAATTTCTTATCACAAATAATTACAAATGTAATAAGTAATTATATAATTATATACATACACTTCTATTTCATTCTTATATAATTTTTAGCACATTATGCATTTTTTCGCCTTACTGTTTTTTAATATTTTTTGATGTTAATTTTATAGTATGTTACTGTAATAAATTTTACTAGGGATAGCACATAGTGATATGTAGGAATATTATTCACTCCATTTTAGAACTGTAAGTAATCCTTTGTGTGTCTGTACCATAGTTTAGTCAACCAGTCCTTTTTCAATGGACATTTGAGTTGTCTTCAATTTTTGCTGTTAAAATATGAGTGCAATGAATAGCCCTGTGTTTTCATATGTTTTGCCAGTGTGTTTTTAGATAGATTCCTAGAGTTATTGAGCTATTTATAATTTTGACTCCTCCTACCTGAGTACATGACATTTCTTTTCATTTGTTTGCATTTACTTTTGTGTCCCTTAAGAGAGTTTTATAAATCATCTCATGGAGGTGTAGATAGGTCTTAGTAAAGTTTAGCCTCATTCTTTTATATTCTTATCATTATGTTTTGCTGTTGAAAATGTCATGGTTTTCCATTATATCTTTTATTTGGTTATATTTATATATGAATATGATATTGTTGTATGTTAACTTTTTATATTTGTTACGTATTTTATATTATTGCAATGGTAAAATTGCTTCACTTTAAAACACTCAACTTCAGAGATGAGTACACAACATAAAGGAAGAGACATCTGTGCTCAATGAGCCTAGCAATAATACATCAAAAGCCAAAGCTTAAAGTATTGCTTAGCTGGGGCATTTTCTAAATTCAGCATAAGCAAGTTGTAAATTACCTTACCTTGATTAGCTATTAAATTTTCTTTAAAGTAGTACATATGTAGTTTTGTATATATAGTTCCACATGTAGAGTTAAAAAATTCCTCTTAGTGTCTATAAGTACATATTTCTCTATGGTTCTCAATTAATCATCCATTTTTCATGATAATCATGGGTTCACCCAACATTTTGTTGGTTGCAATAAACCCCTTAATTATTAAGATCTAGTATGTCTTTTTTCATTACTTTAAAATGGCTTCTCATCTTACTTATAATAAAATCAAAATAATTTCAAGGGCCTATGAGGTCTTAAAAGGTGTGTGCCCCAATTCTCCTTCCTCTACCCCTCTGTAAGCTCATTTTATACTGCTCTCCCTTATTTCCTCCATGTTATGTCATGGCCACTGCACTTGAAATATTTCTCCCAGATATCCCAATGACCCAACTCCTCTCCTCCTCAAGGTATCCTGTTAATTGGTTCCAATACACAAATAACCCCTATCCTGATCTTTTCAAGGCTTCTTTTCAAGTAGCCTTCATGCTGTGGTAAATGGATCATTGGTCTTAGTTTTCACCTCTCCAGGTGTTTTTACTCTTTACTATTAACTCAGCAGTTTTCTCTTCCAATGGGTGGGGTGACCTACACTGTTCATTGAGTCTAGGTGTGGTAATATGACTTTCTTTTACTGGTAGAATGAATTAGAAGTGACAGTATGCCAATTCTAAATCTAGACCTCAAGAAGCTTTGACGATCTCCATTTGTTCTCCCTCGTCTTTTCCAAGACCTTGAGAGCCAGCCTAGACCTTCCTGCTGAGGCTGAGAAACAGGTGGGTTAGAGGTGAGTTGCCACCTCAATCCTGATCACAACACTATTGGCCAACCTCTGATGATATTAGCTTCATGAACACATGTGCAATAGATACTTGCCACTGAATGCAACCATTCTGAGGTAATAATGCACACACCCCTGACACCTAATTTACCCCATAGTACTAAACTTAACTATTTATTACTATCTAATCTGTTATATATTTTGCTTATGTGTTTATTGTTCCCTGCCATCCAATATTAATTCCATGAAGGCAGGGATTATTTTTCTGGCATGAGGTATATGTTCTCAATAAATATTTGTTAGATGACTATATCCAAAAAAATATCCATAGATTTTGCAGATATGCATTGATGATTTTAAGCACCTGAATGTTATTGCTAATAGATTTTCTCAAACTTTAATTTTTCTCTCTCACACACTTAAACTGGCGATCTAAATGAAGTGCACATAACTGTCTCTCAATTCTCCTTAGAATTTCGTGCATTATTCTTTGAAAGTGTCCTGGTAAAAATTGGCTGACACTTTATACAGAATGCTCCTTATTGTCCTTATTTTCCCCGGATTATTGGCTATCTTATAAAGGTAGAAATCAGAATGTTTGGGCCTCAAAGACAACACCCACCTGAAAGTATCCTCCCTTGTTTGCAGGCCTAAGTGATTAACGATAATGAATAGTAAATATTACTAAACCAATTTACTTACATTTAATTTGTTTTGGGGAATTATTTTATAGAGCAAGTTTTTATTTTTGTACATTAAGATGAATTAATTTAAAGGCAGAATAAATGTTTTTAATACATTGAAGTGTAACTGAAAACAGACCAATCCTGACCAAAACTTTGCCTTTGAGATGCCTGGCTAGATTTCCAGGTGCTAGACTCTGGCGTTATTTGCCACTTTAACTCTTTGGAAGCATGATACCTAAGGAGGACTCTGTAAATTGAATGTCATCATAAACTTCACTGTTGTGCCAACAGTGGGAGCTCCAAAAATTTGTATTTTCAGTTCCAGTTTTCCCAACAGCCATTGGAGAAAAAGAAAGAGGTGTGTTAAATGATGTTAGACCAAAGGTTGATAATATACCTTCAGCTTCTATTTGAGCAGTATAATTCAATAATTTATAAGTTATAGATTATAACTTATAATTTATAAGTTATAATTCAATAATTTATGGTATAGATACCATAACAGCAATTAGAAGACAAATGCTTGTTTCTGTTCAGTTTTACTTGCTTGAGATTATTTCAGAAGTATGCCACATATTCAGACTCTCCCTTTATAAAACTGCTAGCTTATATATTTTTTATTTAGCCCACATTAAGCCATTTACGGAAGCAATAATTTTAAATACTCAATTCCAATGGTGTCATTGAGTTAGTCCCATCACACAAGTGCTGAATGTACAATTAGTTCTTCCCTTCACCTGTGTTCTTGAGATGATTTCATGGCATAAGGAAAAAACTTGAAGGAGATATATGTTTTTACATTGGAAGTAGAAGTCCAATCATTTAAATTATTTTATCAATAGTTAAAGTATTGCTTATGTTATTTAGAAGGTTGTCTCATCTTGAGTCTCGAAGTATCCTTTCAGTTCTGAGTGAACTATTGTTTTTCATCTTTGAATTAAATTCCAGTGTCTATTTATTTAAAGCCACCAAAAAGGGTTTTTTTTTTTTAAGTTTAAAATAGTCTATACATGATTAAAATGAAAAGCTAAAACAGTTATAAAAGTTACTGCAGTCAGAATATTTTTGACACTTTCTTGTAGTATCTAGATGATTGGACATGTGTTATTTAAATTCAATTTCTTAGCCTTAAATTTTTTTTGTGTGTATGACTGCATGTAAATGAATGCACACACATGCACATATATAAACATATATTCATAAAGTAGTTTATATTTATGTTGTAAAACAACACTCATGAAACTTTTCATTTGTTGATGCTCTCCTCTTTTTGCCTCTAGCTGATTTTTCTAAATATTTAATTATCATAAATAGGAGGCCTAGGTTTTCCTATGTTTTCCAAGCTTCCAAATATGTAATAAAGTTAAGAAATAACTGTAGGAACTCTAAAATGATTTCTACAAAGCTATACTTGGGCATAAATATAATTTATTCTATAGCCATGCTGGTAAAACATAAACATGCACACATACATGCCTTATCATTTAATTCTTGAAGTTGTTAATTACTTGTTTTGTGTTTGTTGTCCTTCAACTGTTTTCTGTCTGCTCTTCTATCCAAAGCACAAGGCAGAATGTATAAATTAAAAAGGTGACTATTAAGTAGCTCTTATTCCTGCTTTTCCACCATTCAATAAAAAAGACTTCTATGCCCTGGCTGGTAGTACAGTGGTTAAGGCGTCAGCCTGCGAACCCAAAGGTCGCAGGTTCGATTCCCCAGCCAGGGCACATAACCAGGTTGCAAGCCAGGTCCCCAGTCAGGTCTGTGGCTGGAGGCAGGTGAAACGCAACCATACATTGATGTCTCTCTCCCTCTCTGCCTCTCCCCCTTCCCCTCTTTCTAAAAATAATGAAATAAAATATTAAAAAAAAAAAAAAAAGACTTCTGCAATTAAACAAGTGAAACCCATCTTTCCTGGATCATACTATTTTGGTAGAGTGTCTTGTACTGCTGCATTTCTGCCATAGTGTGAGAACATATCAGTAAACCCATCTTTCCTGGATCATACTATTTTGGTAGAGTGTCTTGTACTGCTGCATTTCTGCCATAGTGTGAGAACATATCAGTGTTCTATGTCTCAGGCTTTGAGAAAATTTTGATGGGATATCAAGGGCCATTTCTTTTCTTGTCAAGGAATGACATTTATTGCATATAACAGCTACAAGAACAAAGGGTTGCAATGATATAAAAGTTGGAGTCCCTTTCTCTCCTCGGAGAGCAACCCAGTTCTGCCACATCTAGTTGACTGGATTCTCATGTTCACAAGAGAAAGAATAATTAGTACAGGTTAAAGTCATTACTGCCCGACCTAGCTACTCCTTCTTGTTTGCTTTCCCTCTTCCCAGTGAGTTTTCAGAGTGCAGACGTAATGCAAGCTTACAATAGTGTGACAGATCACACTTCCCCTAAACTCTGTGGATTACTCTCCAAATGAACTTGGAAGCCTTCCCAGCTTTGATGCTGAAGGGTTTAGTCATCATCCCCTCTGTACAGGAAGACAAAAACTTGCTGGGATGTGGGTGGGAAAAGCTTGAACAACAAACAAATATATAAACAGTGATGGGCCAAAGATGATTTTTGTCAGGATTTTAAAATTAAAATCCTAGTGGACTATATGTTCAGATATAAGACTAAAAGTGGTTTAGAGTGATTTAACTGTGAAGCATCCTTGTTCACTAAGGTCACTAGGAAAACTCAATAGAGAAGAACCTCCTTCTTAAGAGAAGACAGTATAATACTTGTTGCCATTCACTGAGGCCTATGGCCCAATCACTTTTTAAATACATTTAAGTCTCATCACAATCCTATGAAACCAATATTTTTATTACCTCATTTTATAAGTGGGAAAACCAAGGCAGAGTACTTGAAATAACTTGTTCAAGTTCACAGAGTTAATATGCAGTGGAATTAGGTATCTAATTTATGCAGTATGATTGCTAGGTTACATTCCTAACCACTCCCCTTTACTGCCACTTGTTCATTTCCTTCATAGCACCAAATGCCAAATTTGTATTTAACTATTTATTTATTATTTGTGTGACACCCTTTTCTCCACTAAATTATACACTTCATTAGTACAGAAGCTATCTTTATTTTGTTTTATGTATTATAAACATTGTGTCTCACACAGTGATTTTGACTCAATAAATATACCTTTATATAAGTTAAATAAAGTGGAAAATTCCTATGAGATATGGGTATGTGTTCATATCCCTTAGAACAAAGCAAAATAAAGAACAGTTACAGTTGTAGAATTTGAGACAAGATTTATGAGCTTCTTGGGTTTACATTTATTAAAGCCTTTATGAACTTCAACCTAAATACAATATGAGGTCCATGGGCAGCAGTAAAAGGGAAACACAGCTGAGCACTGTTCATAGTCTTTGCTTCCCCAAATGATTCCCAGAGTGATTAGAGAATCACTCTTAATATTTTTTTTCACTGCAGAAAAATGTGTCTGTAACAAATGAGAGCTATCTAGTCACTCTGTTTTGTGAAATGTTCTTCCTCCAATGTAGCTTCCTTCAATTGCTATGGTCATTAATCAGAGAAATAATGACCATAGCAGTTGAGAAAATCAAGGAAGGAGCTGACTCAGATGGCTTTTAATGAAAGAAATCTTTCTTCTTTCCATTTTTTATGCATGAAATGAAAAAATATGTTAAGAAAATATCAATCCTTAATATTCTTAACAGTCATATTGTTGTTCCAATAGTTAAATACATATGCAGAATCAGGGTATAAATATCATACTTGGATTCTTTTCTTGTTTGTAATCAGTATTTTATAAATTGAAATTCTTCATTCTGGGACTTCGGCTCCCAGTGGAGATGCAATAAAAGGAACTAAAGCTAACCTCTGAAATAACTAAAAATACATGAAAGTAGAATAACTAAAAATATATGAATATCAGACAACAGAGGACAGAGGTGCCTCAGAAATGGGAAAAAAACAAGGTGAACTTGAACATTGCCCCAATTCTTGCCTGGAGAGAGGTCCAAGGCTGCATGGGAAGAAAATTCAGGTACCACTTGGTGGTCACCTTTACCTGAGAAGGGAGGGATGGGAGCCCAGGGAGCCCACAGTGGCTGGAGTTGGGAGAGCAGAGAGTGCTGCATATGGAGATAGCTCCAGTGTTCCCACTCAAGTCTTTAGGTATATACTGATAAGTACATGCATGCAAAGGAACTATCTGAAACCACAGGAAGGACCACCTGAAAGGATAAGGGAAAAACAGTACTTGAAGTAGGGTTAAGAATAGGTCCTATTCTCACCGTGTACAGTGAAACACCACTAAATTCCTGGGGCATCAAGAAAAGTACTGAAAGGATTTTAATCTCAGTAGAGGGGAAAATTCAACATAGACTAAATATTGCTCTGGTTTTGTCTAACAATGTTTAGAATCAAGACCCAAAAGAATCATAGTGTTTTCAAGTAACTTATCTCTGCCAGAACAGAGAGAAAGAATATTTATAGTAATACAAATATATCCAACATACAACAAGGTGAAATTTATAATGTAGTTATAGAGTAGAAAATTACCTGGCATGCCAAAGAGCAGGTAAGAGGATCCATCATGAGGAATAAAACTAAGAGTCAACTAAAACAACTTCAAAATAACACACATGACAGAGTTAGTAGATAAGAATGTTAAAATAGCTATTGTTATTATAATTCATATGTTCAAGAAGCTGGGGAAAGATTGAATATATAAAGAAATTGAAAAAACATGTTTCTCCATATCAAACTTCTCAGGATGAAAATTACAATACTGATAAATGATAAATACATTGAATAAGATGAGAAATAGACATTGCAAAACAAAGAAATCAGGGACCTTGAAAATGTTATCAATAAAAATACTCAAAATGAAATTAAGGAAGAGAAAGAATTATGTGAAGTTAACATTAGAGAGCTGTGGGAAAACTTCAAGCAGTTATGTGTATATATATATATATATATATATATATATATATACATACATACATACATACATACATACATATTATTATATAAGGAAGTCATCAGAGATATGGTAATAAGAAAAACTATAAATAAATATAAAATTAAAGAAATAAATTAAAAGTAAAATTTGGAGAAAATATGCCATGATAATACTAATCAAAAAATATCTGGGGTGGTTATATTAATAGACAATATACATGGGTTTTAGAATTAATGTTACTAGCAATTAAGAAAATGATTTCATGGTGCTCAAGAATCAAATTTTTAAGAAGACTTAACGATTCTAATTATTAATGCATTTGATAATAAAGCCTCGGTGTATATCAAGCAAAAACTAAAAATAAATAAATAAATAAATAGAAACGGAAAGAATTGCAAAGAGAAACAGACAATTCCACAATTGTAGCTGAATACTTCAACATTATAGAAAAGTAGACAGAAAACCAGTTAAGGACGTAGAGAACTTTAATAATATGTTTGACCAATTTGAATTAATTGATATTTATAGAACATTCCTCCGAACAAGACTAACTTATACAGACTAAAGCAGTACTTAGAGAAAAACTAATAGCATTAAAGTCTTACATTAGAAAAAAAATGGGGACAGTCGCAAATCAATGACCTTCAGCTTTCACTTCAAGATAATAGAAAAAAGTAAATTAAATACAAAGTAAGCAAGATGAAGAAAATTATACAGGGAAACATCATTGAGATAGAAAATAGGAAAAACAATAGAGAAAGTTAATGAAAACAAAGGCTGGTTTGTGAAAAAAAAAAAAACAAAAAACAAAACAGCAGCAATGTGATTTAACTTCTCAACCCATGTCACTTTGTAGGTTTTGATTAGGTAAGAAGACCTTCAGAACACTTCATCCAAAACCCCATAAAGTATGATGTTTTGCTGTTTGGCTGGTAGAAATGAACATTGTTTCTAGTCTTGTGTGAGCATCAATTATTCCCTGTAAGCCTATTGGATGTTTTTTTTCTCCAGCCTCTGATCCTTTCCTCGTACACATACACTGTTCGGTACTATGTCAAATACTCAGGAAGGTCTCCTGCAGATTTCAGGGTTCTGTCTCTGTGCAGCCAGTCATCTCCTCTCTGGAATTATGAGTGTGTTTGGTGAACTGTAGTTGTCGTGCTTTAACTGGATTCTTATCTCATCTCCTCACAACTCAGGCTTTTTGCCTGGGTTTTCCTTCTTGTAGCATGGCCTGGAAATTCCTTCCAGGCAGTAAGCTGGAAGAATTGTAGGGCTTACCTTTTTTTTCATTTCTCAGGAATTACTGCTTTTCTTTCCATTTGTCCAGTATTTTGAGACTTTAGTTTTGCATATTTCATCAGCTATCACTATTCATATTACATACCCAGTAGAGGTGTCATATAACTAGTTGGATAAATACCAGCAGGCGTGTTCAAACTAAAGAATTATTGGAGCCACATAGGTAACACTAACTGATGGTGTTGGATGAAGTCATCTCCAGATGAAGAGTAGTCAGAGAACAGAAATTGCCCAGGATGAAACTCTGGTATTGATGGTGATATTTGGAAGTCAGAAAGATGTGTGAAATCCAAAAAAGGAGACCAAAGGAAAATGACCCTAGCGAGAAAGGAGGAAATCAGAAAGTGGGATGTTCCTAAATCCAAATCAAGAGGATTTGAAAGAGAAAAGTATGAATAGTTGGGTCAAAGGCTCCTGAGAGATCATGTAATAAGGACAACCATGAATACTGATGGATTATGAATGTCATTACTGACCAAGAATAAAATTAGTTTCAGTAGAGTGCTGAAGATGAAAGCCTGAAATGGTGAAGTCAAAAGAGAGTGGGTAATGAAAACTGAGAAGCAATGAGGATGAAATAGTCCCATTTATTATTATTTTTTCAGTAGAAAAGGGAACAGAGAAATGTGTTCAAATTTGGAGGTATATAGAGTTGCAAGAGAATTTCTACAAAATGAATGATGACCCATTCTTGCCATGTCATGAGAATAATTCAGTGAACAGAAAAATGAGGACAAGGGAGATTTCCCCCCAAAAGTTTTGATTGGAATTATTCTAAATTACTGGTCCATAAGACTTATTTATGTAAACTGAATGAATTGCCTCAAATTCCATACCTGATGGTGACAGGTTCAGAATGAGTGCCGTTGTATGAGATGTTGGTCAAAACATTTTATTAGAGTCTGTATAGACAGACTGTGGACATATCCATGCCTATCATTGTGAAAGTTTTAACAACACAATATGGCAAACTTATTTCAAAGTATTTTATTTCATTTTGTGGGGAGAAAATGTTAATGTGTCCACACTGCATTTGATGAACTGTTGAAGCCCTTCAGCTGGCCTTAGGATGGCTCCTTGTTCTTTGGATAACTCTGAATTATCATCATTGTGTTATCATTCTATCTTGCTGCTCTAGCATTCTGGCCAGCACATTTTATCCATCAACAAAAGTGATTTTTCTGGCTTATTCTGTATTTATCAAAGAAGAACCATAATCTTACAGACAGATTTTTTTAACTCTTGAATATCATTGGTAGTGATGTCCAAAAAAGCCTAGAGATACACAGCACACACACACACAGACACACACCAGGTTCTCAAATAACATCATTTTATCCAATGGCCCTTTGTTATAATATAGCTGAGATGCTGTAGGAACTTAACTCTTACCTATAAATCATATGCCTATGGTAAAACTGGTTTCATTGTAGGTTGTTTCATTTAAAGTTGCAGAATATATCAACAACATTAGGTGAGAACAGTGTGTGTGCATATAGAAAGGGAAGAGTGTGTGTATAGAAACACACACATACACACATACACACGCACACAAACTGTTTATCTGTCCAGAAGGTATCCAGCCATGTAATAAGAAAAATAGAGACATTTATTGAAGGAGATACAAGATAGAAGAAACATTGCACATAAGATAATGATGCCTTCGTCCCCTTCAAAGTAGACACCTTGGGACCTCACACAATTTTAGTTGCCATTAGCTGCCCTGTTGTATCTTCCTGAATCTCACCAATGGTCTGAAATCACTCTCAAAGGTGATTTTAGTTTTGGGCAAAGGCAGGAGTTTCATGGTCCCAAAAATCTGGACTATAAGGGGGCCTAAGTCACCTGGGTGATTTGATGTTTTGCCTACAAACTCTGCAGGAGATGTGATGCATGAGTGGGGATCTTGTAATGAAGCTACCAATCACTAGCTGCCCATAGTTGCAGCCTTCTGAATCATCCAAATAGTGTACGTGGAGGATTGTTCAAGCTTAATGCAAAATTTGATGCAAATTTATTGTTCTGCACATTCAGTCATTTTAAATGCAATGGCCACACAGTACACAAGCTCATTCAACAGCATCTACCATCCGCACTGACTAGTACAGGTAAGTCATCCTTGTTCACACATGCACATTCCAGTCCACTCTCCTTACACTGATGTTATGCAAACTGTTCTCATTATATTAATAATGGCTGGGCTTTTTCTGGACAGTGTGATTTATTTATGTATCTATCACTGCATCAATGCTTTAAAAAATATAATCATTCAATTACTCACCCAGTGGTAGGCAAAAAGAACTGCTAGCAGAAGGCTAAGTTTTAAAAATAGACTAGTTACTATATTTTTTAAGTAAACAGAACTACCTAACATTGTAGAAGGAACAAGTAGGGATGATCTCCTGATGGAACCAAAGAAGAAGGAAGAGGGAAATGTGGTTTGTTTTTCCCAAAGGCCAAAAAGAAAATTTATAACAATCTATTTTTGAGCCATAACTGAGCCAAAACCAGAGCTATATGAAAACAAAATCTTACAGGTCAGAATTATAAGTAGTGATATGTCATAAAACACATACTGATACAGAGACTATTAATAAAAGATACATTTGGAGAACTAGTTCAGAAATGTTCTAAGTGTTTGAATGTTGAATAAAACCCTTTGGCTAATTTAAGAATGTCATTTTCTGTACTGCAGTATAGTTGTAATTTTATAGGAAATATAGGACTTTGCACTTGGGGTTCAAAACACCTGGCTTTAAGTCATTTAATTATCTATGGAATAAGCAGTAGAAGTGATAATGGTCAAATAATTAAAACAAGCTCTTTAGCTTCCTTAGCTTCTCTAGGGAGCAAATATTGTATTTCATTCTGTGGAATGAGAACAATTTTTCCAGGTAACAGTGATAGTGCTCTAAATTTTTCTAGCCCTATGTCTCTGAGAAGTTACCTAGTACAATTAACTGAGCTTTTGGAAATGGGACTGGTAAATGTTCACAGGTGGGTGGAATTCACCTCACACCAAAGCATGACAAGAAGTTATTTGGGCCTGTAAGTAGTTGGTGTAGTAAGCATGGCCTTACACTAACTACACAGACACTCAGGGCTAAGGTAGCTAAGGGAGCATGTGGAAGTTTTGCAGAAGATAGAAGAGCCTAGCGGGTTCCTGAGGATGTCTGCCTTTGTAAAGGTGGAGTAGAATTGACGAGAGATATTCTGTCATTCAATATAAATACCAAGATTTACAATGACTACTACAGTTGAATTAAGCAATATTAATGAGACCCAATTTGTAGTTCCTTATTTATGAAATAAAGCCACGTAATATGAATTTGCATTTTCTATCATCTCTGACTACTTCACCTTTCTCTTGATATATAGGATATTCTTTTGAGTATGTTTCTGACCTACTGATGTTGGACATATAAATGAGGAATGCAGGCACTATGCAACAATGGTGGTAAAGATTTCATTGTGCAGGCTGAGCTGTTCCTGGATGTTTAGTGCTCTGAAGGAGCCATAGGGAGAAGGCTCTCAGAATGAATGACTGCTAGTATAATGCCAAGGCCATGTTTGTAACAGGGGAAATATTTCTTTTCTCCTTATATTCAGAAGACATGTTATATTCAGAAGACATAGGGAGTCTGGTTCTAATTCCATTCTGCCTGCCACAGGAAATAGAAATCTCCTAAGATTTGGAAAACATAAAAATATTTAATTTACATGAAACTATAAAAACCACAACTACTAACTGGTAGTATTGACAACTGTAGTAACTCTCCTCACTGTGGTGCTTAGAGAAGCAGTATCTAGAGGACAGAGACAATAAAATTAGTCTAATCCTGAGTGCCATTGAAAATATTTCATAGAGATAACACAAACCCACTTCTAGACAACATAAATAGCTGTATGAGAAACAAGTTGTTGAAAATAAAGCACAAAATACTACAACAATGGACTGATAGGCAGATAGATACAGGTAAAGCCTTGGGCTACCTTGGAGTCCATGTGGGGAGTGTGCAGTGCCTAGAATTCTGGGATGAGCTCTTCTGGGAAGAGCTTACTTTAGGGAGCATGGGGTGCTGTGTCTCCCCAATCTCTAAAAGGGTCAGAAGGAGCTGAAATAAGACGAACTCATTCTGGTCCTTGAGGCTGGTATGGCTCAAGATTCCAAGGAGTGGGAGACTTCTTCCAGGTGCACCTGCAGGAATATGCCCTGTTCTGCATTGCAGGCACTCTGGGTAGAAGTCACTTTGCTGTTTGCTCACTGTCTGCGATGTCTGGGTAAAGAGTAATGCATTTCACATGGATCCAACCTGTGGAAAAAGAATCATCAATTAAAATAAATAGGACATTTCCTATAATAGAATTTATTTTATAGGCAGATAAAAAAATGGGGCCGAAAGAGCCAGCTTTAAAGGAGCTATAAATGAAGCATACAAAATACTTTTCTGGTGCTACAAACTATGCCTTTTCAAATAAGTCCCTCCAGTAGATGAATTGAGGGGCATAAAGTCACTGTTGAGGCCTGAATTAAAAGTCTTTGAGGTCAAAGAGCATGACTTATCTAAAGGCTCAGAGCATAGATAAGGAGGTAACAATTATGGGAGAAAAAAATAAAGATTTGGTTGTTAGGTCCATGAACCTAACATGTGAATAATTTAAAAAGGGAAGAGAAGAACAGATAAAGCATATGCATTAGTTTTAAAAAGAGGAAAAAAATTCTGAGCTGAAAATATAATTTAATCAAAGATTGAAAAGGCTTCACAGTTCTGTTAGGAATGATGAAGAAATTAACCTGGCCAAACATATTTTGATAACCTTTATAAACTCTAAGGGTACACTAAAAACTTACAAAAGTCAATATAGATTAAAATGTTACTTACAAATGAAAAAAAGAGCCTAGCAATTGACTGTTCATTAGTAACATTGGATGCTCTAAGTCAGCTATAAACCATCTACAGACCACTGAGGAAAAAAATATTGTGACTCTGAAAATTATTGAACTGTCAGAATTCAAAATAGCTTTCTTAGAGTAAGGACTCTTGAAACAAAAGACAACATAATTATAGATGAAATGTTTAAAGAAATAAATAGTGACATAAAAGCAAATAAAGCAAAAGACTAAGTAAAAATAAGTAAGCAGTTCTGAAAGGAACCAAATGTAACTTTTAGAAATAGAAAATATTGAAACAACTCAAAATATTCAGATTACACATTGCACAGAATAAAGGTGCTTGAAGGTACTGAAGTAATTCACTAAATGCATCCCAGAGAGACAGGAAATGGAAGACAGGAAAAAGGCTAAGATATAGGGAGAAAAGAATGAGAATGTTTAAACTGTTGAAGTAGACTTCTGGAAAAAAGAGGATAGAAAAGAGTGGAGAGAAGGAACAACTGGAAGAGATTATGTCTGAGAATTTTCTGAACAAACACACAAAAAATGTATGCTTATATAAAATCATGATGAAACAGCAGAAAGTGAAAGGTAAAAAGAAAAATCTTAAAAACCATCAGAGATAACTTGCCTACAAGGAATAAAATTTAGACAGTTAATAATTTCTCAACAAGGCAGAAAAAAAATCAATACTAGAATTCAATAGTATAATATATATAAAAAGTCCAGAGAAAAGATGACAGCAGTAGACCAGCAATTTTCAACCAGTGTTTTTGAAGAATTTTTAAACACACAGTATCTGACTATTTAGTTAGGGGCACTGATCTTTTTTCCCTTAGGTTATCAGATTAATAGCCATTTGGTGTGAATGAATCAAAATTATACCTAATTTCTTGTCAGAAAGCAAAAATATATCTTTTGATGTGCTGCAGAATTTTGGTAATTAGTTTATGGGTGCTATGATATGAAAAAGGTGAAAAACACTGCACCAGACTGTGGAACAATAAAAGCATGTAAAGTGTGGGGCATATTGATCTATGTTCAAGGACTCAAAATGCTTATATTGTTTTGGAGGGTTAAATAATACAATATAGGCATTGTTTACTTCAGTGTGTGTGGTGATAGATTTTATGCATTCCAATTAGATATGAAGAAATAACATTGAGTATGAGAAACAAATAGTAAAATGCCATAAAAAGAAGAAAAATAATAAAAGCACCTAAAAGTATTTATAACAAAATTAATGAAAATTGAAACACCAAAAAGTCAATAGATAAAAACCTTTCATAAAGAATCATTTGGATGGGGACAACTGAAGTGTCCTTTGATAGAGGACTGGGTAAAGGAGATGAGGTACATACAACTGTACAGTGGAATACTACTCAGCCATGAGAAGAGATGATATACTTCCATTTGTGACAACATAGGTGGATCTTGAGAATATTATGCTAAGCGAAATAAGTTAGTCAGAAAAAGCTGAGAACCATATGATTTCACTCGTATGTGGGATAGGATGGAAAATGGAAACCCATAGATGCAGACAGACAACAGCATGGTGGTCACCAGAGGGAAGGGGTGTGGGTTAGTAAAGTGTAAAGGGAGCCAAGTATATTGTGATGGAAGATGATTTAACTTTGGGTGGTGGGCACAGAATCTAATATACAAATCATGTATCATAACAATGTATACTTGAAACCTATAGAACCCTGTGAACCAATGTCACCCTAATAAAAAAATTATTATTTGTTTAAAAAGGAATTCTATACCAAAATAATTATGTGTCTGGAAAATAAAAATAATTAAAAGACCGCATATCAAAACCTTGGAGTAAAATAACTGTAAGTAAATAATTAAGAAAAAAAAAAACAAAAAACCAAGCATCCAACATCAAACTTAGAAAAACTTAAAAAATAAAGCCCTTAAGAAGATACACAAATAAAAAAGTAAAAGCAGAAAATAATAAATTTGAAAATGAAAATTATTAAAAATAATTAATAAACCTTATGCTGGTTCTTTGGGGTAAAATGTAAAGCTACAAAATTGTTACAATTGTTAGTGAAATCAATCAAGGAGAAGACAGTAATATATACCAATAAAGAATAAAAAATTGGCCCTGGCTGGTGTGGCTCAGTAGACTGGCACTGGCCTGCGAACCCAAAGGTCGCTGGTTCTATTCCCAGCCAGCGTATATAACCAGGTTGTAAGCCAGGTCTCCAGCCAGGTCCGTAGCTGGAGGCAGGTGAAAGGCAACCATACATTGATGCTTCTTTCCCTTTCTCCCTTCCTTCCAGCCCTTCTCTCTGAAAATAATAAGTAGAATCTTTGGGGGGAGGGGGGGGAGAAAGAAAAATAAAAGACAATGGGGAAATAACAAATGATAACAAAGGAAATTTAAACTGGCCAATGAGATAGTCTACCCGTATTCTGCTATTTTATTTATTGAAATACAGTTTCCTACAAGGATGTAAATTATTCGAATTGTCTCCAGGAGAAATGAAATAGTATTAGATATTGTTTATTGTGTACTAGGCACTGTTCTCCAAGCTTTACACTTTAATTCTTTTAGTGTTCTCCTCAGCCTTATGAGGCAGGCATTATCATTGTTATTTATTGTTCCTATTCTTCAATGAAGAAATGGAGGCATTGAAGAATCAGCAATTTGCCTAAGGGCACATAGCTAGTCTGTGATGGGACCAAGATCCTGCTGGCAACAAAATTCATGCTTTCAGCCAGTTTACTACATTGTCTTGAAGAAAACATTAGAAGCCAAATGCCACAGAAGAAATTGCTGCCCTATTGCTTCCCACAAAGGCATCAGGATAGAGAGAGGCAAATACTTTGCTTTGAATGGGATCAACTCAATACAATATGGCCAGTTTCAGAGAAGAGAAATAAACCAACCAAAAATTCCAGTTTATGAAGCAAATTACTTTGATATTAATGTCCCCCAAATATAACACATAAAAGTAACTCAACAAATCAAGCTCATCTACACATACCGATAGAAACATTTAAGCAAACAGAATTCTGAGCAAACAGAATTGAGCAATACATGAACAGCACAATAAACTCCATTTTATTCTAGTTATATAACAAGGGCTCAGCACTAGCAAATCTAGTAACGTAATTCACTAGTTAATACATTGAAATGTAGTAATCAAATGTATACATAAAGGCTGAATATAAAGTTGTTACAGATTACCTGTGATTAGAATTATTTTTTGTTAAATGTCTTGGAACAGGATATTAATTCATGTACTGATTGTCTATATGCAATAACTTTAGTACTGTGGTATTCCAGGCAATGTCTTCCTCAAATTAATTGATAAGAAAGCCAGAGAAATGAAGTTAAATATTAAGATAAAAATAATAAGCACAATGTAATTCTGCTACACACTCATGAGAACCACTATAATTAAACAAACCAGCAATACAAAATCTTGGCAAAGATGTGCAATTAAAGCTCTCATAAATTTCTCTTTAGAGTGCAAATTTGGACAACCACTTTTGCATTAGCTACTCATACTAAATATATACAAAACACTTGATCCAGAAATTTTGTATGTATTTATTATGCATCTATAATACATTACATAAACATATTCAAAAGAAATTAGTATTTATTCAGTAGAGAATCATACAGCTGTAAAATACTACTGCTAACTGCAACAACATGGATGAATCTCACTGTCATAATGATGAGTAAATAATAGTAGACAAAAGGAGCGCATAATATATGATTCCATTTATATGAATTGGGAGACAAACAAAACTAATAATGACTAGTTGTAGAAGCTTGCTTCCTGGGTGTGGGAATTAGGAATAGAGAGTGGGTTTTGACTGGGAAAAGGTACTAGGGAACTTTCTGGGGTGCAAGAAATACTCCATTATCTTGGTTTGTATGGCCATATATGAATGTTCACCAAACTGTACACTCAAAATTGGTGCCTTTTATATCTATTTTATCTAAGTAAAACATTAAAAAATAAAATGTGTTAAAAGTAAAAAAAAATCTTTGTAAAATTTGGGGGGTGTGAATACAATCAAAGTAAATACTCTTGTTTTACAAATCACATCATTGACAAAATTAATGGACAGGTCATAGATCTAAAGATAATCCTGGCACAATATGTAACTAAAAATAAATGAAATCTTAAACATATAAGAATGTCCTTCACTTTAGAAAGAATAAGACAGAAAAAATGCTAATTAGCCAAAATAAGATTTAATAAATCGATTGCATTCATGTGAAGAAACATGAACTCCTAAATGGTATAAAAATTGTTCAATCTCCTTAGTAAGGAAACTCAATAAGTTTCCTTATTCAAATAAAAATCAATAAGCCCTGGCTGGTAGCACAGTGGATAAGGCGGTGGCCTGTGAACCCACAGGTCACAGGTTTGATTCCCCAGCCAGGGCACATAACCAGGTTGCAAACCAGGTCTTCAGTCAGGTCTGTGGCTGGAGGCAGGTGAAACACAACCATACAATGATGCCTCTCTCCCTCTCTGCGTCTCTCCCTTCCCCTTTCTAAAAAATAATGAAATAAAATCTTTTAAAAAATCAATAAAATACCAATTTTTGCTTATAATTAAGGTCATATATCAGTGGGGAAACTTGAATCTCTGCATGCTTCTGGAATATAAACATGTTTAACTATTTTCCAGAGCAAATTTTAGTGAATTTGTGTACAGAAGCAATCTTCTACAAGCAAATATTAGTTTTGTTTGTTTTTTCAATTCATATAAATGGAATCATATATTATTACTCATTTTATCTGCTATTCTTCACTCATCATTATGACAGTGAGATTCATCCATGTTCTTGTAGTTAGCAGTAGTTTTATTTTATAGCTATACGATTCTCCGTTGAATAAATACACCACAATGCATCTATCCATTCTACTATTGATGGGCATTTGAGTCTTTTCCAGTTTGGAACTATTATGAATATGCCATAACAAACTGTTCAAAGAATTTTTCAAATGTATTTTCATATAAGCTTTTGAGTGGACATGCATACTAATTTATATGTCATAAATCATCATCACCTTTGTTCCTTGAGATGTATGCTTGAGAAAAAACCATTTTCATAGACACAAAGAAATTGTTTAACATTGCTAGAAAAATCAAAGAGTAGGAAACAATTTAAATGTTCATCAACAGGAACTGGGTAGGTAAAATGTGATACTACAAATAATGGAATTCCCTACTTGCATGAAAAAGATACAGCTATATCTACAGAGGACAGGATGGGTGGCTCAGAAGAGCGTTTTGAATGAAAGGTGTGAAGTAAATGTAAAGAAATGAATAGCCCAAGTCATTTTGTAAATTGTGTCACCATAATTTATGATTCTCTGATAGATTGAGGTGACTATGAGGTGATATTAATGATGACACAAAAGAAATAAAAGGGAGGAATATAAAAGCAGAAAAATAAATTTAAAAAATGGAAATACAAGGAGCAAGCATTTTAGTGTGCAATGAACTGCGGCAATTGCCCCAAGTCCATACACTTGAACTCTAAAAGAATAAAATAACCCCCAAGAAAACACAACAAAATAACAAATAATTTGTTTCCTTTAAATTGCATTTTATGCAGCTAAATCACATAAAAAGTGAACAAATTGCAAAAGGCCAGAGCATTATCAGAATGTCATCTAAAAAACGCATTGTTCCTGGATATCATTGAACCTTAATCTATTTAATTTTTGTAATGTTGTTTTAGTATGAGGTGTTTGATTGAAATTAAAACATCATTAAATCAGATTCAATTTGAAAGAATGCCATGTGAATTTTCTGATTTCTAATGATCTAGGTGTCAGAAAAATTGACCAGATTTATTTTGACTAATCTAATCTACTGGTATAGTTTCTATAATATAATTACATGCTTTAAGAAAATCTACAGCAATACTCCTTTATAGATTTAAGTAATCATATTAACGAGTCAAATCTTAAGACAATGAACTGAGAGTATGCTTGAATAATAGTCCCTAAAATGGCATTACTTAAGGGTTATTTGTGATGTTTTTATTGTACAAGTGGCTTTTTTATTATTACAAGAGACTAGGGGAGCTATGTTGTTAAAATAATGCACTCACTCAAGCTCTAATTTAATGACTAGTCAATTCTAGAAACTAAAATTCTACTTGTTTCACCCTGAGACAAACTATCCAATATAGTTTGATATAATTTGATTGATTTAATCAACACCATGTTAAAACACTTAAAAAATTAAAGTGCTGCACAAACTGCAACTTAAAATCATCACAATTTCCATCACATCATTCTCATATATTAAACTTGTGTGCAGCTAATTTCCCTCGGTTCATTTTCTTAAGGAAAGCCAGCGTTATAAATGAGTTGCAAAAGGCCATTTTCTTTTAGTGCAAGTCAGCAGATGTTTATAATCTGTAGATCAATAGGTCACACTCTAGAGATCATTAATATCAACATAATCTACCCATTCTTTTCAGCCGTGCCATTTTTGTTTCATGTTGAGAAAATCAATGACTGCCTCTAGAATGTGGCGCACCAACTATGGAGCCCAATTCTCTGGTTTCAAATCCTAACTCTCCGCTTAGCAATTTGTGTCACCATGCATGAGACATTTGATTTGCTGTGTCCCAGTTTCATGTGTTAACTTGAGCAAATGTCATTGCAATCTCCTATTTTGGGTCTTGTTAAATGGTGAAACGTTGTGAAAAGATTCTAAAGAGTCCAGCAATATGGAACTCAGACCATCAGTTGCTTCGGTTTTAGCAGGAAGCTGCCCAGAGTTGGAGGAGCAGGGCTAGGATACACTCAACTTCTCTGGGCGAACATGATGAGCAATGTCACTGCCCCACGCTGGTGAGTGGCAACCACTTTGACACCATCTTTACCAGCCAGCAGCAGAGTGTGTTTCTGTTCTTTAGGATCAAGGAGTCTGAGTGCAGCTGGAAGTAGTGGTGTTTCGGTAGCCCAAGGGTTAACACATGCATCTCTAGGTGTGTGTATTCAGGTACACTGGGGCTCTGGGTTGGCGCAACAGCTCAATCTTGGAATTTCTGTTTTTGCATATATTGATACTTTATCCTTTGTGGTCAATATATACCTTGGGTGATGTTCAGCCTTGCTATAAAGTATTATTCTAATAATGTATGCATGTTCTGCAAATTACATCTTCATTAGTAATTTAAAATAATTGTTGCCCTAGCTGGTGGTATTCCACCGGCCTGTGAACCCAAAGGTCTCTGGTTCAATTCCCAGCCAGGGCACATAATGAGGTTGCAAGCTAGGTCTCCAGCCAGGTCCATAGCTGAAGGCAGGTGAAAGGCAACCATACATTGATGTCTCTCTCCCTCTCTGCCTCTCTCTCTTCTCCTCTCTCTGAAAATAATAAATAAAATATATTTTAAAAAAGATTTAAAAAATACTAAATAAATAAAATAATCGTTGACAATATTGAAATAGGTTTCAAAATTCATCCCAATTTGCATAAGCAATCTCAACATTAATTTGTTAGTGAATGAAAAAGGAAAGCTGTTGGAATCCTCAAATATAATTTCTATGGTGATAACTTTATCTTTCTCTGAAAACTTCCAGGGAAGTTTTATTGATTGATGATCACATGAGGAACTTGAAAATGTCATCATTTAAAAGCCTTGACAAGAAATGGTATTTTACCATTTCAAGTACAGGATCTGATGTTAAAAAGATATGTTTACAAAAACCAGTTTCAAATTTCTCTTTTAAATCCTGAAAAAAAGCTCTAATTTGAATAATTGCTAGAAATTCATCATGGAATATAAGGATGCATATCTCATTTTTATAATAATTAAATGCTATGAAAATATAATTTTTTCTAACCAAATATCAGACGGATTCCATTAGCATGACCCAACCCCTCAGTATTAATTCCATTTTTCCAAATGTGCTATGGTGTGAATAATTTTGGGAAGTATGTTATTAAAGTATGGCATAAGGCAAAATTGAAATGTACTGCAAACATTAGAAACAGAAAGTAGATTTACATTATCGATAAGGAAAGATGTCCAGGCATGGTAGATATTATTAGTTCTCACCAATTCTGAATTTCCTTTTTCTTCCTGGTCTTTTGAAGGCTGTACCTCTCATCTCTTTATGGTTCTATATGAACAACTGACTAGTTCTGGGCAGTGATACATGAGCAGAAATGGCAGATATCAATTCTCATGTGATACTTTATAGTTTTCTGTCTTTATTCCTGCCATAGCAACTAGCAGCATTCTAAATGGTGGGACACTGGTCACCCTCAACTCTTGAGGGACAGTGTGGAGCAAAGTAGCTGTCCCCGAACCTAATGACCTGAATCAAATTTCAACATTTAAGTGTGAATCCACTGATCACCAGAGGTGAACTTACTCCCTCAAGAGTAAGCTTAGTTCATCCAGACAAACTCACCAAAATGTTACATTACAAATAGTTTGGAAAACTGCATGAGGCTTATCTCACAAATTATCTTTTAAAAATGATAGAGGGTATAGTAAAATTATGGGCAAGTATCTTGAACAGAGAAGAGGAAACATAAATGTGCAATAAATGTATAAAAAGGTAGTTAGGGAAAGAAATGCAAATTAGAACATAATGACATATCACACATATGCCAGAATTGCTAAATTTAACAAACTGACAATACCATGCGGTAGCAAGGATACAGAGCAAGGAACTCTCCGGCAAAAATGTAAATCAGAACAACTATTTTGCAAAACTGTGGCATTATCTGCTATGACTGTTCTTAGTCCCAATGACTCAGCTATGCATTGACTGGTTATCAATGTAGAAGAGCCAAAACCAGAAAACAGAAGTAGAGCAGGTAAATAGTGGTATGTTCACATACTACTATACTATTCCTTGATAAAGGTAAGCAAATAACCACAAGGCATAATTATGTGGGTGAGTCTTATAAACATAATGTTGACTAAAAAGACCCAAACCTAGAAGACATTCTGTAGTCTTTCTTTTCATTAACCCCAAAAATTTACCATTGCGTTATGAATCAGCATCATGTTATATGTGAGAAGGAAGGCCTGGAGACTATGAGGTGGTTTGTGGGTCTTTTTGTGGTGTTTACACTATTACTATCTCTCTAAGAGTGGTGATTACCATGGTTATTATTTTGTGGTAATTCATAAAGATGAATATTTGTTCTGTACCTGTGTGCTGTGTGTTTGCTCTCATCAGTGAAAAGAGTTAGAGGAAATATTGTTTAGGCAAAACCTCTTTCTGATAAATATGTGTATAGATAAATACATCTAGGAGTATATTATTTCTAACAAATTATACCACATTGCAAAATTATAGGTGATTTTATATCTTTCAGTGTTTTTTAATTTACACATTTTGTTACATGATTTTGTAACTTGAAATAAAATAAACTATTAAAATAAAACAAATATTTCAACTTTATGGCAGGCAACATAATTTTCTAAAATTTAATTTTATTGTTATATTACATCCATCTCATTTCCTCTCCCCTCTTTCCCCTTCCCCACCCACCCACTCCCTCCCAAAGTCAATTCCACTTGTTGTCCATGTCCATGGTTCTTCCATGCTAGTTCCTTCAACATAATTTTTTCAAAATGTTATTCCTTGTTCTTTTCTGGGAGCATTAAATTTAACTCACTATTTAAAAAATAGCATTTCTTTCTTTCTTTCTTTTTTTTAATTTAACTACTTTGGCTTTAACAATAACGTCCTTTGAAGAATTTACTGCATCACTAGTAGTTTTATTTCCACTTTATTAAAAACATTTAGTAGGCTTGGCTGGGAACTTAGCCACCATTTTAATTAGTTTCTATCAGAAAGTACATTATTAAGAGTAACACAAACTGTTAGAATGTGAAATCCCTTCAGTAATTTGAAGCATTTGCTTTTAGAAAGTGTTATGTGAATATCTACCACAATTTGTGCCACAGGAAGGCAATTCTCTTAAATGCATGTAAGTGCACATAAATACATATTTTAAATTTGGTTTCTCCCTATGCATTAATTAGTCTGAATTGCCTGGTGCTTTTTATTGTCTCAGAACAAAATGTCTCCTAGAAGGTTATAACTAAATTAGTATTTTGCAAAATATGTTTTGCAGGGATTGATCTTAAGAGGGTTTACACACACATGCGTGTGCACACACCTACACTCCAGCTCAGATCACGTGAGAATATTTAGAACTTTAGTCCTGCAAATATGAACTTTCCTGATGAACCTGAACACATTCTCCCTCCAATTCATTTGAGGCTGAGTATTTTCCCACTTACTGACGTTCTTAGCATATTCATTTCATGAACTATTTATTGGTTTACCTCCAAGACACACTCTGTAGTCCCAACCCTTCATCAACACATGATGCATGGGCTGGATCTCTAAGTAAAAGTCATCGGAGAAATTCCTTGCCAGGAAACTCAATAAAAATTCCAATGATTCTTGCCTTCCTCCTTCCTTTCCTTTAAATGCTTTTGTTGTTTTCATTTTTAATTCTTATGGTAAGACCAGGATGGTCAGGGGCAAACTATTCAATATTTCTGTTTTCTCTTGTGTGCTCCGGTCACACCCCAGTGTCCACACCGGCTCCCTCACCCTGTGTCTCACCCATTGTCTCCCCTGCTCTGCCCAGCAGCCCCCACACGGCCAACACAACCTTTTTCAGCAGTGCTCTATCCTCTAAAAGGGGACTGCCCTCTTCACTTCTACCCCATTGCACCTTCCATTTTGGGGGTATAGTTGTTTGGAGAAAATCATTTTTGCAATTTCACACAGAGATGACATGACCTAATGCATTTTTCCATTAGAATTGTAGGTTTTTCCCCTTTATTTATTTATTTTTTTTTGGAACAATGAGACTTCTAAGTATAGAATTAGAGCCATTGAAGTGATCAAGTACATTTCATCAGAAAAGAAGACATTTTTTCAGACTCTATAGAACATACCATATAAGAGTGACAGCCTCCAACATGTGCAGATTTTGTACTGGGCTCACCTGGGTTGGGTCCCTGAGACTTGGGCAGCAGAACCCAATCCCTGCAGGTTCATTTCCACTTACACTTGTTCTCCCTAGTGCACAGGTCGGGGACTCTGTTTGGAAGTTTGGGGGCAACCCATGAACTCAGGATGATTTCTACATTTTTTTTTTTAGGTTTTTTAATTTTAATTTTATTGTTGTTGTATTACTTCCATCCCCATTTTGTTCCCCTCTATCCTCTTCCCCACCCACCCATTCCCCGACAAAGTCAATCCCACCTGTTGTTCATGTTCATGGTTCCTTCATACTAGGTTCTTGTCTAAACTGCTGATTTCTACATTTTTAAATAGTTGAGTGAACCTAGAAAAAAGAATAGTATTTGTGGCATATGAAAATGACATGAAATTCAGATTAAAAAAATATATATTTAAAAAATGTATTATTTTTAGAGAGAGGGGAAAGGAGAGAGGCAGAGAGGGAGAGAGGCAGAGAGGGAGAGAGACATCAATGTATGGTTGCCTTTCACCTGCCTCTAGCTAGGGACCTGGCTGGAGGCCCAGCTTGCAACCTGGTTATGTGCCCTGGCTGGGAATCGAACCAGCAACCTTTGGGTTTGCAGGCCAGCAACTTATTCACTGTGCCGCCAGCCAGGGCCTGAAATTTAGATTTTGATGTCCACAAATAAAGTTTGTCGGAACACAGCCCCTGCTATTTGTCTACCCGCTGTGTGTGCTTGTGTGCAGTGGAGTTGAGTAAGTGTGGCAGAGTCCATTTTGTCAGCCACACAATCTGGCCCTTTAGAGACAAAGTTTGTCACCCACAGAACTGGAGAAACCAATTTGGTTTCTGATCTAGAAGAACAAACACTATCTGCCTCTACGTTCACACTATTCTACATAGGTTTCTCAGGGAATAGGATTTTCTTTTTAAGGGCTTAAGATTTTATATGTTACATTGCCAAAATAACACTTGTTTTTTTAAAAATATCAAAGAATTAAGTGATGATTTTAGAAAAAAATTAAAATCTTTTTAGAAAACCTGTAAAATCCCTCTACCAGAAATAAGCAATGTATACATTCCACATGTTGCTCTAGGATTAAACCAACAGAAACAAGTGAGTATAGAATATGGGTATTTATGGGTATTTGTGTGTTTTCAAGAACTGTACACTATAAATATAAATCTGCAACCCAAAGGGTGACCCCTGATAGATTTTCTATAAACCATTGTTTTCAGTAGTTCCTGGTAGATTAGAGTTTGGCTGTACCATAATTTATGCAGCCATTCACTTTGGGACATATATGCATCTTGCCTTCAGTCTTCTAACCCAGCTGAGATAAACAATATTACATATAAATCCTTCCATAATGGAGATTTTATCTCTGTAAGAATCCCCAAAGAAAGATTGCTGTATTAAATTATACAAACGGTAAGCTTGTATAATTTTTTAAAAATCCAGTTTTATTAATGCAAAGAAGATAAACATTTTTCTAAGAATAATGTAAGATATTTAAATGCTTTTGTAACATCTTCCTTTTTTCTAAAAGCAAGAACTCAATATTATAAAGATGCCAAATTCCCCCTTTTATATTTATTTATAAATTTAGTGCTCCTCTTGATTTATTTAACATGATCTGCTGTGAGTTTAACCTTGAGTCGACATTATTACAATTTCAATATTTCTTTTATTATTTGCTTAATGTAATAGTTTCATCCTTTCACTTATAACACAAGACACTTAATTTTAGTTATGTCATTTGTCTAAAACACATAGCTTGTTTTAATTTATTCAGCCAGGTATAACTCTTTATATTTCCATAGATGAATTATCCTCCAGTTAAATTTACTGATAAAATGGATATAATTAGTATTAATTTTTTAATCTCTTATTTTCTGTTTACAATGTTTGCTATACTTTATTTTTTCTAGTTGGATTTCTTTTTTTATGTGCGGTAGTGTGAATCTGTGAGTTTCTATGTGTCTGTTCTTTAAAGTTCATAGCCTGGTTTTACTTCTAGTGAATATCCTTATACTTATAACAGTTAACCTTTATGTAGGTGCATCTAATAATGTCTTATTTTAAAAGATGAGAAAAATCAACATAATTCTACCACTTCTGTCCTCTGCTTTTTATAATTTTATTTCTTTTGTTTTAATACATTTTATAATTGGTTTATACCATTCATCCAAGAAATGACTTGAACTTTCTTTGAGTAATAAGAAAATATAATATATTCTTCAACTTATTTTCTGTCACTATGTCAGAGTTTTTATTTGTTAAAATATAGTTTTCAATCCTTTAATTTGTAGCTTTTATCTTCTGTGGCCATATATCTCTTGATTGTTTATAAACCAGTAGACTATTGACTAGAACATGTTCTCTTGGTCACCTGGATTTTATTGTTGAGTTCCATTTTAAAGAATAATTTAAGACATTCAAGAATCACACCCCAGTGTTCGTTCATTTTTTGATTGTATGTCATCCCTGATATAATACTCTTATATCATTCTTTCCCTCTGCACCTTATTATTCTAGTTCAGTAGTTCTAAACCAGGGGGCCATTTTAACCCCACTCTCCACCATGGAATCTGTCATGATCTGTCTGAGATGTTAATGCCATGAACTGAACGGCTTTATAACAACCAATATTTCTCACAGTTCTAGAGGCTGAGAAGCCTAAAACTAGCACACCAACAGATTCAATATCTGATGGGGGCCCATTTTTGGGTTCATAGATGGGAGATTCTCACTGTGCTTTCACACAAGGAAGGGGACAAGGTAGTTTCCCCTGCCTCTTTTCTAAGGGCACTAATCTAGTCATGAAGCTTCCCTTATGACCTATCACCTCCCAAAGGCCCCCTAATACCTTCACCTTGAGGGGTGGGATTTTAACATATGAATTTTGGGAGGACACAAGCACTCAGACCAGACCAGGGACATTAGGCTTCTGTAGTCACTTTTGAGGGAAAGACAGTGTTATTGGCTTCTTGAAGGTAAAGCACAGGGGAGGTCCTCAAAACAAAGAATTTATCTGACCCGAAATATCAGTAGTGCTGAGGTGCTGATAAATCCTTGCTTCATTGTCTAGAACTGGCTGCAGCTGGGCAGAAATGGAAAGCCAACCTCATTTTACAATCTCTTTGTAACTGTTCCTGACTTTTTTTTGCAAAGTTAGCCAAATACTTTATTTTTCAGCCCTGAGATTCATTATCTTACACTTAACTATTTCACCATTAAATGATCTACATGAACTTTTATCCAAGCTTGTTTATTTGCTGTCTAAATGAAGGAGTAGCCTTTTTGACACCTCAGTGGAAGGCTGGGCATTCAGGGCTCTGTGTCCACTCTCGAAGGTCAAGGCTACATACAACCTCTGCCAGCATTGCGTCATCTCCTACAATGCCCAGGACCTGTTCTTTTCACCACCTCAGAGTCTTGCCTTTGGTATGAGCAGTTTAATATTTGACCAGAGCTACCAAATGGATAATTTGGAACCAAGTCTCTGAGAAGCTCCTTCCTATTTCCAGTGCCACCAGCCTCCTGGGAACGCGATTTCTGTTTCTTTCACTCAGTGAGGTTGACCCTTCCTGTTTGGACTGGACTTCCACTGGCTGTGGCTTGACAATTGCTACCAAGCAGGAAGCCAAGGTGAACACTGAGATCATTTCACGTGTTGGCCTTCTCTCAAGCATCACAGTTTTTCACTGACTGCTACTCAACACCTGAAAATGAGTGCTTTGCGTATTTTACTTTTCAGAGGTGCTGGGTGAATTTGGTATCATTACTCTATCACCGCTGAAACTGGAAGGATGCTTTACACTTAAAACTGTTCTTCATTTCAGTTACGGAAATGCCTTCTCTTATATTTTGTTTAAATAATTTTGCAGTTTTGAATTTTACATTTTCTTGGAACTTTATGTGAAAATTATGATTTTAATTTATTTTTATTGTGTAATTAAATTCATTTTCCCATCACCATTTAATGAGTTATCCATCTCTTTCTACTCATTTGTGGGAAAAGTAGCAAAATAAAATGGCTAAGACTACCTGGTTTTAAGCTCTTGCTCTCCTACTTCTTGGTTCTCTGATCTTGGGCTAATCACATCATTTTTCAATGGCTCAGTTGTGTAATCTGTAAAATGCAGATTAAAAATAGCATGTATATCATAAATAGTATAAAAAGAAGTCAATCATACGGCAAGCAATATATGAACTTCCATAAATACATGCCAAAGTATTTCTGGACTTTCTATTTTGTTTCACTGGTATTATTTACCTATTATTATCCAGTGTTGTATTTTTTTTTCAATTGCAGTAATTTCTGTTATTATCTCAGATGAAGAAAGCTCAGTTTTGTATGGACAGATGACTTTTTCAAATAATAAATAAAGAATAAAATTAGCTTGGGTTGTGCATTGTTTAAAGAAAGTCAGTGTTTATAGCTTTGTATTATGTCTTAATATCTGTTAATGTACAAAACCTGCAACTATTGTTGTGTCTCTATTATTCAATATATTTAGAGTCAGTCCATCAATTTCCCCAAATACTACCGAAATGGATTATGTAATTAATTCATTTCACAATATTTTAACATTGAGTATTCATAACAAAAAAGACCAAGTATTTAACTTTATGAAGCATAAGCTCCAACCACATGGAGAAATAAATCACAGAAGCTACCAGATATGGCTCATTTAAAAATGATTCACAAAGCTTATCTAAAATATGCAGAGAGGAACTGTATCCATGAAAGATAATGTACATTTATTTTTATCACTCCTAAGAAAATCAATCAAGAACTGGCCCTAAAAGAAGCCTTTGTATATTCTAAAGAACTCACACTGTATATACATTTTTCTGTTAGACTTCAATCAACTTAGATTTAGTAACATCACTTAAACACAGAAATTCCAAATTGTTTGAAACCTAGTAACATTAGTTCTAAATAACATCCATTTCTTTCTGTGGTTATTGCTTTATATATGAAAATATTAACTCATTGGATTAGTATTTAAAGGTTACATTTTCAATTAAATTTATCATTGGCATTGATAAAGAAGTATTTTTTCTTTAGTTAAGATACATAATTCTCAGATCTGTAAAAGAAATTTTATTTTATTTATTTAAAATTCCCCTTTTGATTTATTAGGATTTTTAAAAATGTAATTTTATTGTTGTTTTATTACATCCATCCCCTTTTTCCTTCCCTTTGTCCCCTTCCTCACCCACCCACTGCCCCCCAAAGTCAATCCCACTTGTTATCCATGTCCATGGTTCTTCCATGCTAGTTCCTTGACTAAACTGCTCTCCTTCTTTGCCTCCTCCTCCCCCCTCCCCTCTACCCACTGAAGGTCTATTTGTTGTATTCATGTATCTGGTTCTGTTTTGCTTATTTGTTTGTTTTATTCATTATTGTCCTGTAACGGGTGAGATCATGTGGTATTTGTCTTTCACCGACTGGCTTATTTCACTAAGCATAATACTTTCTAGTTCCATCCATGCTGTTGCAAAGGTTAGGAGTTCCTTCTTTCTTTCTGCTGTGTAGTATTCCATTTTGTAAATGTACCAAAGTTTTTGGATCCAATCATCCACTAATGGGCACTTAGGTTGTTTCTAGTGCTTAGCTATTATAAATATTGCTGCTATGGACATAGGGGTACATAGGTTCTTATAAATTGGTATTTCAGGGTTCTTCAGGTATAGCCCTAGTAGTGGAATTGCTGGATCAAAAGGCAGTTCCATTTTTAGTTTTTTAAGGAAACTCCATACTATTTTCCACAGTGTCTGCACCAGCCTGCATTCCCACCAACAGTGCACCAGGGTTCCCTTTTCCTCACATCCTTGCCAGCACTTGCTATTTGTTGATTTGCTGATGATTGCCATTCTGACAGGTGTGAGGTGGTATCTTATTATGGTTTTAATTTATATCTCTCTGATGGCTAGTGATGTTGAGCATTCTTTCATATGCCTTTGGGCTCTTTGTATGTCTCCCTCAGTGAGTTGTCTGTTCAGGTCCTTTGCCCATTTTTTAATTGGGCTGTCTGTATCCCTGGTATTGAGTTGCATTAGTTCTTTATATATTTTGGAGATCAAACCCTTGTCTGAGGTATCATTGGCAAATATGTTTTCCCATAGAGTTGGTTCCCTTTTAATTTTGCTGGTGTTTTCTTTAGCTGAACAGAAACTTTTCAATTTGATATAGTCCCATTTGTTTATTTGTTCTTTTATTTCCTTTGCCCTTGGAGAAGTATCAGTAAACATATTTCTGGGTAGGATATCTAAAATTTTACTGTCTATATTTTTCTCTAGGACCTTTATGGTGGCACTGCTTATGTTTAAATCCTTTATCCATCTTGAGTTTATTCTGGTGTATGCTGTTAGTTGGTGGTCTAGTTTTATTTTTTTGCATGTCCCTGTCCAGTTCTCCCAACCCCATTTGTTGAAGAGACTGTTTTTACTCAATTTAATGTTCCTTCCCCCTTTGTTTAATATTAATTGACCATAGAGTCATGGGTTTATTTCTGGGCTCTCTATTCTGTTCTCTTGATCTATATGTCTATTCTTATGCCAGTACCAGATAGTTTTGATAACAGTAGCCTTGTAGCATGGTTTGAAGTCCGGTATTGTGATTCCTCCTACCTTGCTCTTCTTTCTCAAGATTGCTATGGCTATTTGTGGGTGTTTTTGGCTCCATATAAATTTTTGAAGTATTTTTTTCTATTTCTATGAAGTATGTCATTGGTATTTTAATTGGGATTGCATTGAATCTATAGATTGCTTTTGGTAGTATCCACTTTCTCCACTTCTGTTCAACATCGTTCTGGAAATTCTAGCCATAGCTATCAGAGAAGAAAAAGGAATCAAAGGCATCCAAACTGGAAAGGAGGAAGTCAAACTGTTATTATTTGCAGATGATATGATAGTGTACATACAAAACCCAATAGGCTTCACCAAAAACTTACTTGACCTAATAAGCAAATTTAGCAAAATAGCTGAATATAAAGTCAATATCCAGAAATCAAAAGCATTTTTGTATACCACTAATGATACATCAGAGATAGAAGCTAGAAAACAAATCCCATTTACCATAACAACAAGAAAAGTAAAGTACTTAGGAATCAACTTAACCAAGGAGGTAAAAGATTTGTACTCAGAAAACTACAGAACATTGAAGAAAGAAATTAAGGAAGACACAAATAAATGTAAGTGCATACCATGTTTATGGATGGGAAAAATTAACATCATTAACATGTAAAAGAAAATTTAATAGTATTCATTTATTTTGACTGATTTTCAAATATTTTCATGCTAGCAGTGGGATATAGAGAGTGGCTCTTTGTCTGTCCTTTCAGTTAAGCTGGGAAAGAAACTCCGGTCTGGGAAATGATTGTGACTAGAGACATACATGGATGCATATTTTCTAGAGTGTAAATATTTTAAGTATTTTTCAAAACTAGTTAAAAATAAAAGCATCTATCTCAATATATGGATTGTATTTGACTATGCTAATGATTATTTATTTAAATTACTGATCATTTTAATATATTTTTATGTGTTATGGAAACTAGATAATTATTATTGAAATTGGGTTTGCTATAAAATAATTGTAATTTAGTAAATGTTTAGTTTGATCTTTGCTATAATAGAGATTTAGCAATTTCTTTTGTCAACAAGTAGTCATTCCTAAATTATTATTAGAGTACCCTCTGATGTCTTTCAACATGGAGATATTTACTTATGTTTATTTGTGGATATATACATCTTATCAGTACAATCTCACTATTTCCTACATTTGGGTAATGAGACTCACCTTAGATATGAAGGGGATATGTTGATACCCAAATTCACTCAATTCATAGAATGAGTAAGGAGATTTAAAAAAAAAAAATTTATTCATTATTTTTGAAGAGAAGGGCAGGGAGGAAGGAAGAAAGGGAGAGAGACATCAATGTATGGTTGGTTTTCACCTGCTCCAGCTACAGACCTAGCTGGAGACCTGGCTGGAGACCTGGCTTGCAAAACCTGTTTATGTACCCTGGCTGGGAATCTAACCAGTGACCTTTGGGTTTGCAGGCTGGCACCTTATCCACTGTGCCACCAGCCAGGGCCAGTAAGAAGATTTTTGAATAGTAAAGCATTTACCAAGCATTTGCCTAAAATTCTTTAGTTTGAAAGTTTGGAAAGCAAGATTTCCAATTGCCAGAGATAACTGTATATGATTGTTTTACACAGAGCTGAGAAATGTCAGAGGCTCAGTATAGCTATGACAAAAGTTGAATCACAGAGGATTAAATTTAGGGGAGATGTCAGTGATATATTTCATGTACCAATTTCTGCAGTAGGAAAACTCACATTTTAGAATTTACAGTGAAATTGATGATGCATTTAAGAAAAGCCACATATCATGGGTAAAAGAGGCACTGTTCTCAAGAATACATGAAATTCTAATTCACACTTTCTTTGAGTGTTACCAACTACAAAATCAATAGAAATCCCTAACTGAGGAAACATCTCTAACAGCATTCAACCATGGTTCTTACCCGCTTTGTGGCTTAAATTAGAGCTTCAAAATTGCTTTCTTTATCTATCTTTCACCTACCTATATTTATCTACCTATAAATTATCTATCTTCTATCTATCTATCTTATCTATCTACCTACCTATCATCGATTTATCTTTCTGTATCTGTAATCTATCGAAATGATGAACAGTTTGGAATACATTCATCTCCTAGGAGTTGCTGAAGAATAACATGAATTCTCTGCTGTTTATTTTTGCATTGTGAATTATTTTGAAGGCCCCCTCAAGTTTTCTGAAGAACTTAAATAACAATAGCTAAAGTCATATAAATAATTATTTTATAGGAATTTGTAGCATAAGATTATTTTGACCCATTTGCCAATCCTGCTTTAAGGAGTAATTCATCACTTGCTTAAGAAAATGATAATCCACAAATCTTTCATAACAACAAAACTCCAGATGAGACAATCATGAAATTATCTAGTATAAAGTATCTCTATAATTATGGAAATACATTACAGTAAAACTTTAAAAGTATGCAAAATTTGGAAGTTATATAACTATGAAATACATAAAAAGAAACATAAATGTATGTGTAGTATCAAAACTAGTACCTCATTTGTTTCTGTTAGGTAATAAGCTCCTAGAGATAATAGATTTAAAAATTTCAACACAAATTGGGATAGGAATAATATATTTCTAATATTTGTATATGCATGGTTAAAGGCTAATATTGTAGGCTGTAGTGCTCTTAAAGAGTTTATCTTCTTAAATTGGTTTGCATTCTTCCCTTCCACCCATAATCTAGTTTATATTTTATTTTGGGTTCATTATTTTCATGACAAAGTGCACCATAATAGATTCTAAAGTACTACAGTTCAAATTAAGAAGGCTTAAAGCTTTATATACAAAGTGGTTTTGAATAAATCCAGAAAATATTATGAATACATGGTCCCATCATATTTTCTACTGTATCTGAGAAAAATGCTATTATATTATTAACATTATAATAATAACAGAAAAATAGATTATCATAGTTTTATATTGATCTGAATGTCCTTTAGACCTGACCCATAATGTGTTCAGAAAGAATACTGCATAGCACAATGTGGCCTAATTAGAATTGCCAAATAAAATACAAGATGCCAAATATTGCATGAGATACATCTTGTTTATCTGAAATTCAAATTCGACTAAGCATCCTGTATTTTTATTTGTTATATCTGGCAACCCTAGACATAATACTAACAGAGAAGTAGCTTATTTTAGAGTGCACAAATTACTAAACTTGATTCCAAGCATATAGTAAATTTTTAATATATGTTATCAAGTATTAATAATGGCAGGAATTGAAGTGATAAAAGTCTAGCATGTTGACCAAATGTGAAAATAACTCTCCAATATGCACCCTATGTATGAAGAGGGAAATGCTAAAAACATATCCTAAATGTTACTAAGAATAATAAAGAAGAGTTCTTCAAAAATCTGTGAAAGACAACAATTTCTTTAAACAAATGAAAGTAGGAATAACTATGGAACCCAGCCAAGCCAATAGGTATGGCCAGGGTGCTTTAAACTGGATGATTTCTTCAGGCCAGTAGGAGAATGTTTAGAGTGCTTTAAAATGAATAGAATATGACTCAGACATAGAATGGAATGAAATATTACTGTTTGCAACAATGTGGATAGACCTAGTGGGTATTATGCTAAGTGAAGTCAGACAAAGAAAGACATACAATATGATTTCACTCATATGTAAAATCTAAAGAACAAAATAAATGAACAAACAAAATAGAAACAGGCTCATAGAAGAGCACGAACTGATGGTTGCCAGAGGTCTGGGGGCTGGGGCACTAGGTAGAGAGGTGAAGGGATTAAGAACTGATAATGACATAACAGTCACAGGTATTTAAACTACAGTGTAGAGGAAATGGGCAATAATAGAACAACTATGCATGGCATCAAGTGGGCACTAGACTTATCAGGGAGTTCACTTCTTAAATAATATAAATGTCTACTATGCTGTACACCTGAAACTAATACAAAATAATATTTAATGTCAATTACAATTGAAAAAATTAATACAAAATGTTAAAAAGGCAATTTGAGGATTTATTGCAGATATATTTTGCTCACATCCATCTTGTAAATGTTTGAAGTATTAGGATTACATCGAAATATGTTAACTTATGCTTACTGTTGTGTTTCCAAGTTGCCCTTCCAGAGTGTGAACACATAAAATTAAAAGAATAAAATAAACCACTCCTTCATTGGACCATTTTCTTCCTCATTTAAAGTGGAACAACTATCAAAAAAAATTACATAACTTAGGCTGCGACAAACATATAGTTAATGTGTGTGTGGCAGTTTTTAAGTTATTAGTTTTTAAAATCAGTACTTTTTAATGGAAACAACTTAACCAAAATCTGTCACAGAATTTTGAGACCCATTAAAACAAAGTTTAATGAGAAATCTGTGTGTTCTTTTGGTCAACACTGTAACTTTTTTATATTACTTAGGTTAAAAGACTTAAAAATAGCCCATAACCTACTTCTGGTGTTACATCTGCTGATAATTTAGAATTGGATAATTCTGTTAGTGTTTTTTTCTGGGTAGGGTCTTTTTCACTTTGTCCTAAGGGGAGGAATCTGTTTAAATACATAGTGAAAACTGGGGAGGGGCTCCTGTGCAACACTAAATAGGTTAGGACAAATAAGCAAAGTAACTTATTTATGTGTAACCTACTTTATAAAGGCCAAATTCTATATTAAAGTCCATGTATTACGTACAAAAACTTTGTAGTTAATATTAAGTTTGTCAAACTTTAGTTCCATTTTTACTGAAATGTGAATTCACGTTTACAAGTGCTGATAACCTAAAATGAGGCTTAAATAGTATTGAGCACAGTCTTTCTGCAGTTAATTGTATCTAGATTCTAGGAAAAATAAATGATGCTGGAAGTTGAAAAAAAAGAAAAAGAAAAAAAGAAATTTGAAGAGCCTCCAATCCAGGCTACCTAATCCCAAACCTTGTGCTTTTTCCTAAATAGATGACAAATGAAAGATGGAAGGGATTGTAATATCAGGAATAACTCCATGCTCAAGAGTTTACTGAAAATTATTTGATATTTCAGGTCTTCTATGTAACCACTGTCTACTTTCACCCACCTGAAAACTCCAACTAAATATTGTATTAGGAAATTAGCTTTAGGCAAGTTGGTGCAATAAGATTTTCTAGTACGTTCTTGAGATACAGATGAAAAATGTTTATTAGGAGTCAGAAGAAATGGGATAGTTATGTCATTTACCAGTAGCTAGATGGGGATGATCTAAGAAATTAAACTTCACTCAAATTTTAATCTTTCCTTGCTCATTTATTTGATAAGTTAATTTTCCTTTGTCCCTAGTTTTTAGTTTTCTGGTTTGATAGCCTTCTTGTTACTCATGATTAAATGATTGTATTGTGGTGCTTTGCCCTGTTATCAGTATATGGTAAGTATATCATCTTCCTATTATAGATTTTATCTTCGTTAGAGGATCACATCTGATTTTTGGTTATTCACATTGTATATGTATAAAGCATTTAAAAAATCAACTAGGTTTTGTACAAGCTATGCTAAGTAAAAATTACTCAGAACTAAAATTTATATAGCTGGTTATTTGGATGCTATAAAATTATACCAATTAAATTCTAGCATGTGGGATTTTTGCCAATTATTACAGCCTAAAAAAAGTTGTTATTTTTTAAAAAAATATTAACCCTATTATGCAACTTACACTACCATCAAGTTTCTTTTCATCTACATATTTAATAAGTATTTTATATCTACTTCTAAATCACTTGTATCAAGGAAGACTAATTTCTATTCTGCCATTGTATATTACCTTTTTGGCCCATTTTACTTAGAACTGCAGTTTTTTTTCCCCGAGGAAAATTTTTAACTAAAATCAAGGATTACAAAAATAATCACTATAATAACACAGTTATTGTAGGGAAAAAACCAAATTAACAGTTTCAAGCAGTGTGTTTTAAGAAACCTGTGAAAAATATCAACCTGATGTTATAGATATTTGGAGGCAGGCGAAAATACTTTTTGCCTAAAGGGAAAACCATATAGAATAAGCATTTCAAGTATACACTTTGTCATCAACTTTTGGTTTTGTCTATATTTTTAAAACTTTTAAATTAATTTTTTTGGTGGCATTGGTTAATGAATTATATAGACTTACAAGTTCTGGGAGGAATGTGGAGAAAAGGGAGCCCTAGTGTGCTGTTGGTGGGAATGCAGACTGGTGCAGCCACTATGGAAAACAGTATGGAGTATCCTTAGAAAATGAAAAATGAATCTCCTTTTGACCCAGCAATTCCATTTCCGGGAATACACCCCAAGGACCTTAAAACACCAATACAACTGTGTGTTAATAGCAGTGCTATTTATAATAGCCAAGATTTGGAAACAGCTTAAGTGCCCCTCAAAAGATGAATGGATAAAAAAGCTATGGTACGTTTACACAGTGGAATACTATGCAGCAGTGAAAAAAGAAAAAGAAACTCTTATGTTTTGCAATAGCATGGGTGGACCTGGGAGAAATTATGCTAATGAATTAAGGTAGTCAGTGAAAGAAAAATAACACATGATCTCACTTATATGTGGAATCTAATGAACGCAATAAGCTTAGGTACATAAAACAGACTAATAGCTCCTGACAAAGAGGAAATGGATGACAGATAGTAAGGGGATTAATTAAAGAACATTTATGTACAACCCATGGACATGAACAACAATATGGGGATGAGCTTGGGGTAGAAAGTGAGTAGGACTGGGTCGAGGTGAGTGAAGGGAGAAAAAGGGGAAACAACTATATAGCATAACCAATAAAAATTAAACAAACAAATACAATTATATAGATTTAACGTGTACGATGTACCAAGCTTGGTTCATGCACCGGGGAATAAACAAAGTGAACAAAACAGGCTGAGCTTCAGGGAACAGAGAGATAATTTATAGGTAAAATTTGGAGAAGAATTATTTCTGGCAAAACAAATAATGAGAAACAAAAGACCTAAAGGCAAGAAACTCTGCCCTACATTTTGGGAGTGGAGATCTATGTCATTCTCAAATGAAATAATGGACACATTTTGTAACAAGGGTTCTCTGGGCGTACTTTTTCAGACATATCGCCAACAACAATGTAGTTATGATATTTAACCCGATTATCACTCATAAAGTTTCATTCCTATGAACTAGGACACGAATGTGTCCTTGCAAATATATGCACACACACATCCCCACCTTGACTTCCATGAGTGGTTTATTTTCAAACATATGGCTGGTTAAGAACACAGTGTTTCTTTCCTCCGGGGCAGATGGTGGGTAGAGAAGCAGAAACATTACCGAACAGAAAAGAGCTTCTGCCTCTGAATAGGAACAGGAAACAAAGTGAGGTTCACCCCGGGAAAGTCAGTTATGTAAAGAAATCAGCATCAAGTCTCGGAAAAGAAGAGTTGGTCTCCCAGGGCACCCAGCTATTATTTGCTTGATTTCTTTCTCCATTTCTCCCAGCTATCACATAGTTCTATCTGGTTAGCACTTGGCAGGGATTTGGGAACATATCAGAAGGTGTCTAGATTTCAGGAACTTCTGTCCCTTTTCTAAGCAAGGTTCTTGAACCTACTGATCTTTAAAAAGCTCCGGGATGACAGACACCACAGAGAGGGAGCTACGTAGTGGCAGTCTGAGATCCAGCGGGGTGAATTATCAACTGCTGGGGAAACGATGGTGACACTTGACACCAAGAAAGTGAGACTTGGAGAAGTTCCATGACAATTCTGAAGGGTCAGCCTTAGCTGATGGGGTGCATTTGGGATTGTGTCCAAAATAGACTGGCTCAACTCCATGCAGAGGATAGTGCCTGTTATTTTTTGGTAACACATTCTTGGTTCCATATTGAATGCTTTTATAAGACAAACAAACAAACAACAAAAAAGGAAAGGAAAGCATCAGAACACTTAGTCATTTTCCTCTATTAACTGCTGTTTCTGCAAAGTGCCTGGGCAGAAAAGGTTTTTGCTACTTACTAACTGGGCACAGTAGTCCTCAGTTCACAGGCATTGCTGGACTCTAAATGGCTTGGGAAAAGAATGCAGAACTTAAAGGGAAAACAAAAAGGTTAATAGTATGCTAGCCTGTTGTATATATGGATATTAAATGCAGAATATTATTATTTTAATTTATTTTGCTACAATTAGAGATTTAGACCCTGCTTTATATGTGGACAAGGGACAGGGGTAGCAAGAAAGAGGAGGAATTCTAGATGCATCTGAGGAGTTCAGCTATTGCTATGGAAACAGATACATCCTAGCAACAGCTGCTTGGTACATAGTTGACATGCAGAGCTTAAGGCCTTAAACAAGAGGAAAATGAGCCATGAAGACATCTTTAGTATATATAGAAATTATATTTTCCAGGTTTGAGATAAATAGTGGAAATTTATACATAGATACATCAAAAGAATAGAAAGTTACAGAAATCAAACTTTAGTTTCCTGCTGTCAAAGACCCAGATTACCACTTGATATATTGTAACAGCTATTACTGAACTGACAGCAAGACAAAATGCCACTCATCAGATGGCTGATGTTACTCGGTATTTTTGCTGAGTCTAGAAAATAGTGTTCAACCGTATTTTAATACATGTCCTTTGTTCTCAGCAGTTCTTAGAGTCTTATAACTATGACATTCCAAACACCTCTTTATAAAATGGGAAAATCCAGAAAATGACAGGAATTTTATTAAAGTTTGAAAGTCATTATAATAGTAATTTTTTATTTTAATGAATAAAATACTTTTCTTATCCTTTAGATTTTCCAGGAATGTGCTGTTTTTTTTGTTTGTTTTGTTTTGTTTTTTGTTTTTTTTTTACATGTTTAAAAATGTATTTATACATAATACATGTTTAAAAACGTAGTTGTGCACAATAAAAATACCAAATATTTGTTACAATTTCACAGTACTTTGTATGAGTGGTATGTATGTGTCCCCCAAGCAACTAGATTAGATAATTGATTAAGTAATTACTGGTTGCCAAATGGTGGTATTGCAACTTTGTAATTCCTTTCTCATTTGACATCTAAAGTACTTTGATAAATAAAGATCTCTTCATCTTTATTTGGCTATCAGTCGATAAAGGTCATTTACCTTTGTTTGCCAGTTTTTATTTATTTACCAGTTTTCAAAACAGTAATTGACCAACAATTTTTAATGTTTTGGTTTGAACAGCATACCAAGTTCCAGGTTGTTTTTAAAAAGAGGCTTTATAGATGAGATTATTGCAATATCTGGTGGGGCTGGCCCTCCCTCTCCCTTTTGCTATTGTTTTTCAAGATTCTCTTGGGTTTTATGGCTCAGTGCTGGCTGTCTTTAACCTGAATGACCAGAGAGGTGTTAGGCGGTTACTTCTTGCCAAATTCAAATTCTTGAATTTTTTAAGTAGTATTTTTTCTTTCACTTTAAAATTAAACACCAGGCCCTGGCTGGTGGCACAGTGGATAAGGCACTGGCCTGTGAACCCAAAGGTTGTTGGTTCATGTCCCAGCCAGGGCAACATAACCAGGTTGCAAGCCGGGTCTCCAGCCAGGTCCATAGCTGGAGGCAGGTGAAAGGCAACCATACATTAATGTCTCTCTTCCTCTCTCTAAAAATAATACAATCTTTAAAATTAAACACCAAAAGATAAATGTATAAATCAAGACTTCCATTAATTTCTTATTTTATCTATTGACCATTAAAATAGAGAAAATGTTCTTGCAAATGTTTTATTTCTTGGAAATGTACCCTGATATAAATAAACAAAGTCTTGTTTTATGTTTTATTTTTATGCTATGAAAGGTTGTCAATGATTTATTTTTATTATTAATGCATTTTTATACTTATCTATCATATTTTAACTTAGAGTTTATGTCATTGCTTAGCATAAGAGTAAGTTACTTTCTGGGTCAAGTTACAAATATACATTTTAGTTTCAGAACCTTGACCTCAAAATGTCAGATCTACAATTATATCATGGAAGTAATCAGCAAACCCTCTAAAATACAGTGATAGACCATATTCCAGATAAATAATCTGTATAATCAGTATTTCTCTAGACAAATCTTTAAAAAAACACTTAAAATTAGGAAAGTATAAAAAAATTAAATTTTTAAAATTTCAAAAAATGTTAACTAGACACTACCTTTATCACCTGGCTTACTGTAATTGAAAAATTACTTAATTTCTAATAGCTAATTGGAATATTTATATATCAATTCAATTCTCATAAGCATAAATCTGACTTTGCATTTTATACCTACAGAAAAATAATATTTCATAGCTATGGCCAATTGACTACCTTCATTTTATTGTCAAAATAATAATATAAAAAGGTACACTATTTTGTACTATAGGTTGAAGGATTCTACAGTCTTTTCTAGTCCTAAAGCATCTCCCTTTACTACCTGAAATTAGGGTAAAATTAGGGACATGCTTCTTTATACAAGCCCTTAAAGGACCTAGTTAAAATTCATTTTTTAAAAGATTTTATTTATTATTTTTAGAGCGAGGGGAAGGGAGAGAATCAAGAGAGGGAGAGAGACATCAATGTGTGGTTGCCTTTCAACTGCCTCCAGCTACAGACCTGGCTGGAGACCTGGACTGCAACCTGCTTATGTGCCCTGGCTGGGGATCGAAATGGAGACCCTTGGGTTCGCAGGCCAGCGTCTAATCCACTGTGCCACCAGCCAGGGCCAAAATTCATTTTCTTAAATGGTAAAATAGAAAGGTTGGTTTCATTGAATAATAACATCTTAGCTTGGAAATCAAGCTATCCTATGCAATAGGACCCTAAACGTATAGATCCCAAGATAAGCAAGTTATAATTAGATGGTAGAAAAATAAGAACTATAATATCTTACATTTTAGTAACTAACTCTTTGATATAAGTCACACTGTGCTTACAGATGTGAGGCAGCATAAAATTATTAGAAACTTGGGAAACGAGGAACTTAAAGGAGGCAACGATAGGGTGTCAGCATATGATACAGCAAGACTTAGTGTCTTCAAATGGTATGATTATAAAATTTATACAGTAATTTTCATTTTCATTTCAGTTACTGTTTCATCATTCAGTAACTTATATATGCATTTATACATGCATTTTGCATGCATGCATGTGTGTATAAATAGGTAGGGTAGTTTACATTCCTGTCTGATCTCCTGTATAGAACCCTTCCATGTTCTTACCTGTCACTGTAGCACAGTGTCTGGAACAAAATAAGTGCTCACAAGTATGTCAAATGAATGAATAAATAAATAAGGACCAAATTTTGCCTGTTACTTGTGCTCCAAGTTTGTTCTTATACACAAGTCACCTGTGCTTGAAGACAGGCTGCATATGGAAGATTTTCTCTTCGTAGAAGTAATTCTGTATGGAGAAAATATTGCTGCCTTGCTTTTTGTGTTCCTGAAATGGCAGATTGGCTTTTGCATGAAAAATTTTACTTCAGAGGAAAAATTACTGTTGCTGGAGTCAGAGTGGAAGCTTCAAATATTGTACCTGAAAGAAGAGAGCCCTACAGCTAATTAACAGGTCAGCATCAAGAGCACCTCTTGAATCATAATGCAGTGTGCTCTCTGCTGGGATGACAAGATGTGAAGATGGTCTTTGTCTTTGAGTGGCTTGGACTAAAGTGGAGGACCGAGGGCAGAGTCAGAAGGTAAGTCAGAATTGGAGTCAACAATGCTTGAGAGAAATATTTAATTTGTGCATGTTTCTGCTGTGATGCACACATTTTAGGTCATTCTTTTGTATGCAACTATACGGCAGATGTCACTTAATTATTTTGTATATTTAATCTCTTTTACATTTTCATATTTTCTCATGCTCTCTTACTCAGTGCACAGAATACTGTGCTTCTTTCCTTTGGCAGGCATTCGCAGCCACTTCCTTTTTGAGTAAGGCCATCAGAGGCCAACACTGCATTTCTTCATAGTATGCAGTTCATTTTCGTTGAGAGTAGCCCAAATCCTGAGGAAAAGAACTATAACAAGGCAAACTGAAACACAGACTGCCACAGTTTAACAGAAATATTCTCAGATCATGAACAAGATAATTTCTTCACGTACCAACTATTATTTACAAACACTACAATTTGATTTACCTTTGATCTAAATATAGCAGGATAAAGTGCCTATCTTTAACTTGTTTGGCATGGCTTATCCACATAAGTGTTTATGCGAGAGGAGAAATAGAAACAGTGGAGAAAAAAGAAAAATAGAAACATGGGGGGGAAAAAAACAGTAGGTCAAAGACAACATGTCAGACAAAATTAAAATGCATAAATACAGAAAGTGTATCAGAAACAAATGAAAACCTAAGGCACTCATTTGCGTAATAAGTACCCATTGAAGTCCTTCAAAATTAATATACCTGAATCATTTGAGGATATTTTAAAAGCCCCACATAGTTCAGGTCTTTACCTTGCACTGAACACAAAAACAAACAAAAACCCCACACACCTCGCCTCAAACACATTGATCGGTTCTGCGTTAAAACTCTCCACTTCTAGTGGGTATGGGAAGGTGATAAATTAATTAGTTTGGCACCGGATACTCTAAGATGAGAGAGCGTGGCGGTGTGCACCATTACCAGATTTGCCAGCTAATTCAGAGATGAAAGTTCCGCCAGACCACATCTGCCGGGTTTAAGAACGACTCCGTCATTTTGTGACGTGCAGTTCTAGCTTATGACCAGAGATGGCGCTGAGTGTACAGGGAACGTAGGGCCAACCTGAATCAGAAAGTGGAAAGAAATCGCTCCAGAATCTCTGGGCATAAATCCTCATTTAACCTCAGGAACACATCTAAGACAGTGACTGTGGAGGAAGGAAAAAAAAAGCATTAAGAAGGAATAATAAGGACTTGTGTTAGGGAAATTGTACACTGGAAAGGAGAAAGAATAATAATCCTGGCAGGTTAATGAGAGGAGAAGCATTAAGTCTGGGAGGCATCAGGAATGCAGATCCTAACAATTAATTACATTGAACGGGGCATCAATGTAATTTCTCAGGTTAAATATCTTATTAAGGAACCTTTTCTAATATTTAGTAAGTCTTTATTTGGCAGAGAACCAAGGGGGGGCCGTTTTTATATTATATTCTAAAGGCATGTAGGCTAGTTATATATATTTTGGTCATTAACAAAGAGGAATACAAAAGATAATATGAGGTAGTTATAGAGTACTTTCCCCAAGGTCTAATTAATGCATTTTAAATTTCCTGTTAGTTAACAGGTATTCATTTGAAAACGGATCCATCTTAAGAGAGAAAGGCATACATTGCTTAACTTGCACCAGCATGATTTGTATCAGGAACAGAAAAAGCAAAACAGAACCCAGAACTCCACATAAAAGTCAAGAGCAGAATATTCCTCAAAGTCCCTTCAATAAATGTTTTAATCTTGTGTGGTCATTTTTATGCTTTTTTTTTTTTTTTTTTTGTATTGCTTACCACTCTGTTTATTTTCTAATGAAATCAAAGTAAAAACAAAACATTCCCCAATCATACCAAAGGATTTTAAATAGAAAACAGAGCTATACTCCTCCACCTTGCTTGTATAGCTCCTTCTTCCATCTCTCCTTGGACTCCATAACATACATAGCTGTGGTCAAAAAAGTGCTAGGTGCCCTGTCCTTGTTTTTCAAAGTGTGGTCCATGAATCCACATCATCCATCAGCATCACCTAGGAGCTTGTTAGAAATGCAGAATCTCAGGTCTCAGCCCAGATCCAGGGAGGGGGGTCTGAGTCAGTCATCGTTAGGACACTGAGAGGTTGTGTGCACAGTGAGAGAGTGTCCCCCTTCCAAAGAGGTAAGAGGAGCTTCATCGGTACTAGTAATAAGTATAGATGGTACTGACAATAAAGGAGCACTTACATCACAGTCTATCCCATCCCATCACAGGGATGGATGTGTTGATTTGCAAACTCTACAAGGCCACCCCTGGCATACAAGGGAGCATGCAATTTTGGCTGAACAGCTAAGTGTTTCAACAGAGTTTAGGGACATACATAAATATAGAAACTATGCCCATGTATAGACTTGTGACTTTTCATGTGGGAGGCTTCTTGGAGTAGCCCATGACAGCAGCGTGAGAAGGGACTGTGGTGGACTGTGGGAAGAAGGTGGGGCAGCCAGTTCTTCAAATACTCTATCCCAGTTCTTGATGATCTTGGGAGGGGAGCAAAGCAGGGTGTATGCAGTTCCCATTGCTCCCTGAGATGGGGCACAAAGTGTCCATCATTCCAAGCAACTAAGGTTACAACTCTAATCTTTTCTCAGAAATGGACATAGAGGAGGGGAAAAATGAGCTAAGATTTACAATGAGTTTGGATTTGGTGCTTTTTAAAATTAGACTGGAATGTATTAACTGAAAGTGACTAGAAACTTACAGAAATGTAAGACCACTGACTCATTTATTGACTCTCCTTTAAAGAAAGTTACAGATGCCAATAAGAAACATATACATGTTTCCCAGTATCATAAACATATATGTATATATCTTCATAAATCATCCATTTCTGTTTCTCTAAGATAAGCAAGATAAGGGAAGTTCAATTTTACTCCTTCCAATTCCTCTCATGTTTATGTCTCACCACCTGGGGAGCTGAATTAAAACATTTTTCTTGGTGGAGAGCTATATAACTCTACAAAAAGTAATGTAATATTTACTTATGTTTTATTCTCTGCAAACAAGTTGGGAAAAAATAGTGAATGCCTTTACCTTCTTTCCACATTTTCTCATAGCATCCTCCACACATTTGGCTTTATTAGTTTATTAGGATTTTTTGTTTGTTTGTTTTGCTGTGGGGGACCCTCGATCCGCAGAGATCCCCCAGTGCTGCAAATGAAATGAATCTTCCCAGGCAGCTTGTGCTAGGAGAGAGAAGGTTGACCAGTGTCTGTTTGACAAAGGCCTCGATGGCCCACCCTCAAGGTTTTTTATTGATTACAGAAGGTTGGGGGATGCATGTACACACCACAAATCATCACCACAGAGGAGTATTCAAAAGAAAGGGAGTTGTTGAGTTTAGATAACAATAGAAGGAATGTGACCATCTGCTTTAGGCAATGCTATGGTCTGTTAGACAAGGTGACTTCAAGGACTCCATGACTTCTGTAGAATTATAGGGAGGGTGAGACTACACATGGGTTAAGGTTTAACATCTACTGCTGGATGCAAAACACAAGTCAAGGAAATTTCGGTCACAAGACAGACTTCAAAGGATGTATGGAATATTCCCAAAGCTAGATTCATGCTTGGGGCCCACCTTGGAGCACTGGGACCTGTATGCACCCAGTTTTGTCAGGTCTTATAGGCTTGGCCTGGTCTGTGCGGGGCTCCATGCCCTGACACCTTCCTAGGGGGACCCCAACATTTTGCTACTCTTTATTTCATTATTTATTGAATTTATTGGGGGTGATGTTGGTTAATAAAATTATATAGGTTTCAGGTGTACAATTCTATCGTGCATACTCTGTGTATTGTATTGTGTGTTCGCCATCCCAAATCATGTCTCCTTCCATCACCATTTATTTCCCCGTGTTCTCTTCTACTTCTCCCAAATCTCCCTTCCCCTTTGGTAAGCACCATATTGTTGTCTGTGTAGGTATGTATGTTTTTGTTGTTCTTTTTTTTTTTGTGGGTGTTTTTTGCTTAATCCCTTCATCTCGTCATCCAACCCAGCAATTCCCTCCCCTCTGAGAGCTGTCAGTCTATTCTCTATGAGTTTGTTTCCACTTTATTTGTTATTTTGTCAGTTAGATTCTACATTTGAGTGAACTCATATAGTACTTGTTTTTCTCTGACTGGCTTATTTTACTTAGCATAATGCTCTCCAGGTTCATTCATACTTTGGCAAAGGGTAAGATTTCCTTCTTTATAATGGCTGAGTAGTATTCCATTGTGCAAATGCACCACAGTTTTTTTTTTATCTACTCATCTACTGATGGGCACTTGGGCTGCTTCCAAATATTGACTTTTGTAGATACTGCTTCAATGAATATCAGATGCATATATTCTTTTGAATTAGTGTTTAAAGTTTCTTTGGATATATTGCCAGAAGTGGAATGGCTGGGTCTTAAGGCAGTTCTATTTTTAATTTTTTGAAGTAACTCCATACTGCTCTCCACAGTGGCTCACCAATCTGAATTCCTATCAAAATGCATGAGGGTTCTCTTTTCTCGGCATTCTCACCAACACTTGTGGTCTGTTGCTTTATTAGTGACAGCCATTCTGACATGTGTGAAGTGAATCTCATTGTGGGTTTAATTTGCATTTCTCTGATGATTAGTGACAATAAGGATTTTTCATACCTCTATTGGCCATCTCTATGTCCTCATTGGAGAAGTGTCTCTTCATGTCTTTTACCTATTTTTAAATTGGATTGTTTAACATTTTGCATTGAACTTTATAAGCTTTTTAAAAATTTTTGGATATTAACCCCTTATCAGATATATCATTGGCAAATAAGTTCTCTCATTCAGTGGGTTGTCTTTTCATTTTGTTTATAGATTTCTTTGCTGTGCAAAAACATTTTGGTCCTTTTAGAAGTGTCTATTCAGGTCCTCTGATCTTCTCTGTGCCTTGTTCAGACCTGCTAAGAACTCATTGTGTGGCAGCTTCAGGTGGAGTTCTACTGTTAAAATCCCCTCAGGAGGTCCTAGGGAGACCATGCTCCCCGGAAGTCCTCAGACATTGGTTGAGAAGAGAAAGGACACATGCTCAAATTCCTTTTCTTTGTTTCTCAAGGAAAGGAAACCTGGGATATGTTCTACACCATTTCCTAGATGTTTCCAGTGGGGAAACAGGAAATTATTAAAAATAAAGCTACTGTGACAGAATACATCTAACACATTTTATTACCACATGAAGCTTGATGGACTATGAGTCTAAAAAGCATAATAGTTAATGTACACAATGGAAGAAGGCCTTTCCTCTGATGCACAAGATGGGACAATGAAAAAAGATGATTTGGGGAAATTTACAATAATAATGAACTTGCATTGTGAAATATAGTGCAATAGAGTCATTCCAAGTACAGTCAAAATTTAAGCCTACTTAAGGACTTTTTCTTTCTTTCCTTTTTTTTTTTTTAGAAAGAGGGGAAGGGAGAGAGGCAGAGAGGGAGAGAGACATCAATGTATGGTTGCTTTTCACCTGTCTCCAGCCACAGACCTGACTGGAGACCTGGTTTGCAACCTGGTTATGTGCCCTGGCTGGGGAATCAAACCTGTGAACTTCTGGTTTGCAGGCCAGCACCTTATCCACTGTGCTACCAGCCAGGGCTTACTTAAGGACTTTTATAGATTATTTTTTCTAGTTTTGTTTTTCAGAATCTTTTATACTTTATTTTCCTTCCTGACACCTGTCTTTTAAGGCATATCATTATGTTTTTTTTTTCTTTTTTAAGTTTAAAAGAATTTTAATAGGAGACTTAGGAGGTAAAACTCAATGAAGTTTTATTAAAACAATTTTGCTGAACAGGCAAGAAAGATGGGTTTGGAAACATTTATCCAAAATATCTCTCAGACTATCTATGGATTTTAATTTTTTAAGATAAATTTGTGTTTTGGGTGTGCTGCAGATTGGCAGGAGACACCACCCACGTGTACACAAACACATTTCCCTATTCATTTAAAACTTATGTTCATAATTTAACTCACCAGGGCTACAAAAATGTTACTAACAATAATGCAACCGTGCAGAAAAGAAGCACATGAATCAAATAATAGGCGGAGTGTGGCAAAAGTAGGTTTATCGTTGTTTGTATGGAAAATAACAATAATAAATAAGTAAGCCCTGGCTGGTAGCACAGTGGATAAGGGGCCGGCCTGCAAACCCAAGGGTCGCTGGTTCGATTCCCAGCCAGGGAAACGTAACCAGGTTGCAAGCCAGGTCTCCAGCCAGATCCATAGCTGGAGGCAGGTGAAAGGCAACCATACATTGATATCTCTCTCCCTCTCTGCTGCTCTCCCTTTCCCTCTCTCTGAAAAAGAATAAATAAAATATTAAAAAAAAATAAGTAATAACACAAGAACAAACTGTATTTTGTGTACTTACAGTTGTACACCTCCTTTTCCCCAACATGCATTTTTTCGTTGCCTAAGGATCCAAAAAGTGTATCTAATTGCAGGTGAAAGTGCCAACAGTTTCAGTAAAGGGTTAAGACTTTGTGACATCCATTACTATTCTGATGGAGTTTATACATAAATCTTTGTGTAGCCACTGAAGGCAGGGTTTCTCAATACCAGCACCGCTGGCTTTGGACCGCAAACTACCCGGTTGTGGGACCGGTCCTGTGAGTTGCAAGATATTCAGCTGTACACCTGGCCTTTTGCCTCCAGGCATTTCCAAACACACCCTTGGAAATAAATAACATGCAGCTGAAAACTGCTGAGTTAAGGCGAAGTCCACCAGTAGTGAGTTCTCCTAGTTTTTGCTCCACCTTTGTTAACAGTTTCACTTGGTCAATATGGGCAATTTCACTGGGAAATAGCACTATACTTACCACCAGAAAGATAAGTCAATGTGTCGGTCACCTGAAGAGCAATAATGATGCATTTGGAAGTTAACAGGTCACAGGCATGAAAGTTTCAAGCGAGAAGGATAAGCATAGCAAGCTCTTTCCTCTAGGGAAAGTCAGGGACAAAGTACCTCATTTTGAAGTTGTTTTCTTGGATATACAACTTGATAAGAATAGTCCTTTATGATCATGGTTGTAGTTGGTTTAAAAAATAAGTGTTAAGTCACTTCTTATCCACTATAGGACCCTAATAAAAAAGGCAGGTAATAACAAATGTTGGCAAGGATGTGTAGGAACTAGAACCCTCATACTTCATTGGCAGGAGTGTAAAATGTTACAACCACTTTGGAAAACAATTTAACACTGTCTTTTTTTTTTTTTTTTTTTTTTTAAGATTGTATTTATTATTTTTAGAGGGAAGGAAAGGGGGAGAGGTAAAGAGGGAGAGAGACATCAATGTATGGTTGCCTTTTACCTGCCTCCGGCTACAGACCTGGCTGGAGACCTGGCTTGCAACCTGGTTATATGCCCTGACTGGGAATTGAACCAGCAACCTTTGGGTTCGCAGGCCATCGCCTATCCACTGAGCCACCAGCCAGGGTCTTAAAATGTTAAACAAACATATCATAAATCCTGATTATTGCATTCCTAGATACTGACCCAAGAAAAGTGTAAACATTGTTACATAAAGATTTATTTATATAACAACATTATTCATAATTGAAAGAAGTGAAAACAACCCAAAAGACCATCAGCTGGTAAATGGGTAAACAAAATGTGCTATATTTATATAGTGAAATACAATAACAATAAAAGGGAATAAACCACTGATTTATGCTACAATATGAGTTAATTTCAAAAATTATGCTAAGAAGTTAAAGACTGTATTGTATAATTCCATTTATAAGCAACATTCAGTAAAGTTAAATTTATAGAAATGGAAGGCAGATGAGGAGCTTTCTGGAGTTGGGAGAATACAAGTTGATTGCAAGTTGGCACAGATAATCTGGGTGGTAGAAATACTTTAAAATTGGATTTTACTGATGGTTTTACAGTTATTAATGTTTAATAAAGATTATTTAATTGGACAATAAGAATGGGAGAATTTTATGGTATGCAAATTATACCCCAATAACGTGGTCTAAACACATAAATTGGAAAATAGGCTACAAACATAAAGACTGGTTTTGGTTGCCTTTCTTAAATTATCTTGGTTTTATATTTGTACCCCTGTATACATCATATCAATTGTATGTGATTCTGTTATTATTGGACCCTAACATCTCTGAGGATCATCTTACTAGAATTCTGACTGAGTGAGCTCTCACTTATCACAGTTATTGTGTAGTGAAGAATTAATCTTACCCAAGAAGAAATCTGGCTTTTGCCTCCTATTATTGGGAAGCAACCTCTAAGTCCTTATATTTTCCTTCCTGATAGTCGCATCTCTGTTTGCCTGGGTGCTTAGGCCACTGACAGTCTTCATGATGGGATTTCCGATGGAAGCTTTGGGTTACATGGTATTAATTCTGCCTTTGGAAGGCGCTGGGGGCTAAAGGAATCAGTGCACTTGGAAAATAGCACAGACTGTATGTAATCAAAAGCCAGTAAAAATCCCTGAACACCAAAGGCTCTGGTGAGCTTTCCTTGTTGGCAACACTCCAGGCATGTTGCTGCACATTAATGCTGGGACAGTGCTGTGTCTGTAACTCACAGAGTTGTTGGTTGGTACCTTCCCTTGACTCTGCCTTATGTACTCATATTTCTTCCCTTGGATAATTTTAATCTCCATCCTCTCCCTGTAATAAGCCGTAACCATGAGTTATGTGAATCAGGGAGTTCTGTGAATCTGTCTAGAAAATGATCAAGCATGAAGGTAACTGGGAATATCCCAGCCTTGCAACTGATGTCAAAGTGAAGATGATCTTATATGGGACTATATCCTTGACTAAAGTCTTATAACAAACAATGGTTTCTTTTTTATAGATCACAGCTGAAAGTGGCAAGTTTTTGTATTTGTATTTCTGCAGCAAATAAAGTGTTTTGTTAAAAAAAAATAAAGCATTCTTAACTTCATTTTTCAGTCCTTCAAAATGGTCAGATCTTAATAAGGATAGGGCTTTATTTCATGTCTTCCTGAAAACTAACAACTGATAAATGAATATTAAAGCCATGAAAAATATTTTCAAGATAAGCTTTGGATGATTATGTGCAGAGGCATTAGGCAGTATTCTCTTCCTAAATACCAAGTTAGGCAGTTAAATGTAGTTCAATATTCACTACCACAGACATTTTCACCTCGACTGAAATAAATTATGGATTTCTAACTCAGATGGTTGGTGTGCTTGAGGGAATCTTTAGCAAGTAGCTTAATTTTGACAACTGAACACAAGTAATTCAGAGTCAATAATTACATATAAAGGACTAAATGAATTATAAATTAAATGCATGCATATTTACCTCACATATATTACTTTAGAGATGTCAAGGGCTTTTACAGAAGTTATCTCATCTGATGATCACAAAAATCTGGTGACATTGGCATGGAGGTGTTAATGGTATTAATGGACTGGCTCAGATGTCCTGAGACATTGAGCGAGGTCTCATAATGAACCAGGACATGGTTGTTGTAAGTGAAAGTTCCTCATCCAAATTCCCAGTGGGGAAGACTATGTGATGTTGTTATTAGGAGCTGATTGAACAAAGAGTGGGTATCTGCAAAAAAGGCCAGCTTAAAATCTATGCCATGGACGATGTAGCAAGGTCAGAAGGATCAATCAGATCGTCTCTCCTGTGTATAAATTATTAAACAGAGTTTCTGGTATGGAGGTTAAAGGTGGAAAAAGGTATGCAGACTGGTGGGATACTGGCAAGTCAAAATCATGGAAAAGACAAAGTTATGGATCAAACAGAAGTCAAGATGGAAATAAAAAGGGAATGCCCCCAGAAGACATTAGGTTCCAGGTTAAAGATAAGCAGAGATACAGAGGTATTTAAACCACCCTAGAGATAGACATTGGCATGAGACTATGCACCTCTGTGCTTGAGAGCTTTGGACTGCCCTGATCTGCTGTATGTGACATCTGTTGTTGAATTAAATCTGGGTACTTATTCACTTGTATCCTTGTAATAGCCTCTACCATCATTAATGTAAGATCTAGCTTTATTTTCTATTTTACATCATTTATATTCAAACATATAAAACCGAATTATTCATAACTTGCCTCAGAAGTGGCTTATTTCCTCAATTTATGTCAGAAAAAAATGAAATTAAAATAAAATATTTTCTATAAACATGCATCTAACATATTACCCAGATGCTTTCTAAAAGTCCTGCTTCATAACTCTTTTAACATCGTTAACAGAGTAGCGCTTTGGCTTCACGTTGCTTTAATCGGAAAGTCTGCTTCACTTATGCTACCTCTGGGGTCTACGGACAGAATCTAAATTTCTAAAACTGATAAATACAAACTGTCTGGATCACCAGAAAAAGCCCACTGGAAACTCACTATAAAAAGAGACATGTCACCCCAACAAATTCAGTAAAAATTTAAAAAAGAGACCTGTGATCCTGTGAACCCCCCACCTTGACATTTATGTCCCATCTTCCCAGTTACTTAAGCTGAGGAATGTTTCAACCACACAGCATTTAATTTTTTACTGCTTATTTCTGAATAGATAGTGGCAAAATATCCTGACTCATTTTGATAGCCTTGAAAAATGTCATTGGGTTAGATCTCTGTGAAGAATGTTTTATCCTGAGCACAGTTCTCATGTCCATGTAAAACCTTTTTAAAACGTCTGCAGCAGCCACTTTTATTCGTTTTGTACAGTTTATTTCCTCCCTTCACATTTTCTCTGCTCTTGCTGAATCTGAGGCTTTTATCTTCCCATTTCTTTTGATTTTCCTTCCATCTTGGGGGACATATCAGAAATTTAATTATGGTGTTGGTAGAGAACATTAGTTTTTATGAGAGGAAACGTACTGCTTATCTAATGAAAAATGTTATGAGGTGGCAGAGTTTATACTTGAATCTACGTCTGTCTGACTATAACCTTGTGCTAGTAATTCCTCTACTATTTCTTGCTAGTTATTGCAACCAAAAATACCAAAAACAAATACCTCGCTGTTAATCCCGGAATCTATGATTGGACAGAATCACCTAACTGTAATGTCTGTGTTATTAGCACCACATCAGCTGCTTCACAGAAATAATTCACTTCACTTTGTTTTTACATAGTATTTTCACATCCATTATTTCCACTTTACCTCCAAGATGGTTAAGCCAGGTCCTTATTATCCAGATAAGTAAACCAAGGCTGAGGGAAATCTAAATGACACGCTGAAGGTCAGAGAGCTAGTAAAAGCATGCTCTCCGAGAGACTTAATATTGAGATGTTTCACTCACGTGCCATCTATATTTATAACATGAGACCAGATGTAAACTCCAGGTAAAATCTTTATTCATATTAACATGTGAAAACACGACATTTCAAACCCTCTGTTTACTTAAATCAGATGCCCCCACCCCCATACACAGACAATTTCTCTTTCCTTGTCTTTGTGACTGACAAGGGCTTAAAAGAGGATCCTGTCTGCAGGGCTGAGACCGCAGGAGCACAGGCTGCTCTTTGGTGGGTTGATCGGTAAAGCTTCGTTCTAGAGCTGGACTTCTTCTTGTTTATTGAGTGGCAGGTGAAAAGGAGCTCTTGAGAGGGAACCAAAGTGCATGCTGTACGCACACAGGACAGCTGCAGGCTGGACATGTCATAGGGCAGCATCTCCAGTGGGGTCAGGCTGGTGTTCCGTTTTCTGTGACTACGACCAGACCTTGGAGCACCTACTGGATCATTCTGGATTCCATAGCCAACATTGGGTCCCATTTTAAACAGTCCTCCAAATTAAATAGGAATTAAACCCCCAAGAAACCAAGGGGATACGACAAGCTTAGTTTGTAGTTGGCTGTTATTCTTATAATCAAATTTCTGTGACTGAAGCACAGAAGAGTAGTTATTTGAGTGTTGACACATTTGAGCACAGTTTGCATGATTGTCTTTCGCAGCCTCCAGGTGTTTTCTCATTGTGGGGGCAGAGTAGCTCTGCATCCTCCCAAGCACAATTCTTGCCAGCATGATGGATTCATTTAAAAAAAGAAAAATACTGTCACAAGAAAGCAGAGTTGCTTTTATGACAAATTTTCTACTTAGTACAACCATAATAATTTTTTCCTTTCTTTTAAAATAAATCTCCACCTTCTTCTGTTTTGCATGTCTTATTATATCCATTTGACAAGGTGAATAAAAAATTACCTACAATGAGTTTGCCTGGGGCAAACACCTACCTCTGTAACATAGTTCAACTTCTTTGAGACATTCGTTAAAATGTATATTACATACATTTACACACATTCTTAGGTTCATTGTTTGAACAGACAAGAGTCAAGGGTTCCCCACAAGTCCCAACAATTAAACTACTATTTTCAGATGAAGAAATGCAGAAAAGTCATCATTCCTACTGTTTTGTTAGATCTGACAGCAGGCAGCTTCCAATGTGAGCAAATCATATGGTGACAGTTCCTATCGTCAGCATGTTCTACTGATTTTTGTGAGATGCGTGGTTTTTGCTTATCCAGCAGGCATTTTCTTCTGTCTGGTTGCTGTGTGCTGATTCTTTTTGGCAAATGACCTGCATTATTTTTTCTCTTTTTAAAATTAACTCTAATGGGGTGACCTTGGTTGATAAGACAATTTAGATTTCAATTGTACATTTTTATGATACATGATCAGTGTATTGCATTGTGTTCCCACCACTCAAGGACCCACATCTTTTATTGTGAGCAGCCTTGTTGGGTATTTCAGTTGATGCCATGCTCTTTCATAGCGAAGTACTGGTAAGCATGTGACCTAGGCAGGCCAATCGAGGTTTTTTTCCAGGTAGGGAGAAATGGGGAGAGGAATTCGTACAGGATTATCCTTATGATGATGAGGGGACATTCTTTCTTTCCCTCTGTTCTCTCCCAAAATGTGCTGTAGTTATTGGCCTTTAAGAAGCCTAGTTTGCCAGGTCAGTTCTATGACCTGATTCACTTCCAATAAATCCCATTTATTTTGATTTTGTTGCTTATTTAGTCAGTGGGTTTTTTTCTATTGTATATAATGAAACAACCCTCAGAAAAACAGAAATTTCCCTGGTGTGTTGAAGACAAGGCTAGTTTTTGTCATAGAGGAAGGAAATGATTACTCTGGTATGGCAGTTGAGAGTCCATTAGGCCAAATATCACCCAGTTTGGGCTCCCATGACTAATATTCTCACATGGAGTCATCAATAATTGGACAATCACAGTGCTTGAACTAGAATATCTTGGAAAGCTCATATCCTGACTTGAAACACAAATATAAGTAAAACAGAGCAATAACCTATTTTTCTGAGGTCACAAAGCTGGTAGGTAGGAGAGAGGGGTGTGGAACTTAAGTCTTAAGATCATGAGTCTAGTTCTTTTATGCTAACACATGAATGTCTCTCTGAACCTGTGAGCATTTTCCATGCAGATTCCTGTGTTGAGGCAGATTAACTAAAACATCGGATCTTAGAAGATTTAGAAAATTGGGAAGGGACTTTAAAATGAAGTACGTGAGCTCTAACTCCATGTCTAGAACTTGACCTCATAAGGGGAGAAGGAAGTTATTTCTTGAGTCACTGACAAGTCTGGATGAGGTTAGGTAAATGATTTCATAAAACTCAGAAGGTTCCTGAGAATCAGACTTTGACTTTATGAATCTCAACTCACTTCTAGGTTTTGAAAATTATTTTGATTGGTAAAATATTTTAAAAACTGATTTTTTAATCTACTTTCACAAATTAATGATATATAATTATATCAATTTTTATATTTTTAGGGATTAAGTTGTAAAAATAGCCTACTAAGTGGTTTATTCTATGTACCTAAATTATCCTATTTGTAAATGAAAATTATCCCTGTAAATTGGGCTATTGGAGTCTTGTTTAAGAAATTATTTCCCAACTTAATCTCAAAAGCTTGTTCTCTAAATTTTATTTTGAGTGATATATTACATTCCCTCTAACATTCAGATAGAATGAATTAGGGATTGGAAGAAGTAGTTTTATTGTTGTGAATATGCAAAGCACAGATTTTATTAATTATTATATTATTTATTTGTACTACAACTGTAAGCCTACTTTATTCCATCTCAGCATTTTCATAGATTGCATCCTAGTAAATCTACTCTTTCTTTTCTTATAGTGATTCACTTTTCCCAAATCTGCATAATCTGCTATTTCTTCTCTCATTTGTGATACCTTGAACTAAGTTAAGACTCTCCTTGATTCCACTGACCCACTTGTCATTTTTAACGTGAAAACTGCATTGATTTGACACCAAGGGTTTTCCAATATCTGGTTTCTATCTAGGAGAATTTTCTCCTTTTTTTTTTTCTTTTTTTTGTTATTTTCACATTAGTCAGGTTTTTTGAAATTGAGCTTATACCTAAAATTGGCCTATTTTTCTTTGTACCTACTTTAAGACCTTTTGCATGTGGCCTATATTCGATCTGTAGGAAATACCTATTCATTGTTCCAACATCCAAGCATACAGAGTGCCCATTGCAATAACCTCTATGTCTTCTAACATTGAAGCAGTTAACAACCACCCTGGCTGGTGTAGCTTAGTTGGTTGGAGCATTGTCAGTGGCCAAATGATTGTGGATTTGGTTCCTGGTCAGGACACATACTTGGGTTATGGGTTTGATTCTTGGTTCAAGTGCCTATGATAGGCAACCAATAGATGCTTCTCTCTCACATTGATGTCTCTTTCTCTCCATTCCTCTTTCTTAAAAAAAGGAAAAAAAAAAAAAAAAACAGTGAAAAAAATGTCCTCAGGTGAAGATAAAACAATAAAAGCAATGTATTTTTTAGAAAGAAAAAGCAATTAACAAGCTTCTTAGACTTTGTAGATAAATCAGAATGAGTTCTTCCCCACTGTTACCCCCAAATTTAATTTTTGAAGCTAGATATAGCTATTGTGGTGGTTAGGTACGTCGCAAGGGTGTCAAAACTTGCTTGTCTATTATCAAACGTTTCTTTGCCTTCCTAAACCATTTATTTTAATTCTCCCACATCAACCTTCCATATTATCCTTGCCAGAAAAATATTATTCAAAGATAAAAAACAAAGATTGCTGTTTATTCACAGATATTATTACCATTACTAAATACTTATTTGTGTCTTTGATTCATTTCCACCCCTCAAGGGAACTAAATAGCTCTGTAATATTTTAAGAGTGGTCCCATTTCTCAGCATGTCCACACATCTTCTTCAGTTCCCAGTGCCCAAAGCTTTATTTGCGGAACTTGATGGTTGACTCCATCTAAAAACAAAGGAAAGAGGCTCTTTAGGGAATTTAGAGCATGGATTTGTATGCACAAATATCTTCTGAAGATTCAAAAGAGGGATTTCTTTTAAAAACATGATAAATAGAAACAACCAGAGTGGGGCCAATTATAGAATTTCTGGTAAGGATTTTTAATATTTTTAATAGGAAACTGACTGTTGTCTTTTATGAGCATGTTCTAGACTTTCCTTTGTATTCACATATGTTGCTTAGTGAAACAAATATAAATGTCATGAGAATGGTATTTTTAAATGTTATTTGTTTATTCATTTATTTACTTTTGTCTTTTGCTCAATAGATGAATTTCATACATATCAATTAAACATATAAAGATAACCAAATATGATTATTAAGTAATCATGTAATGTAATAGCAAATATAAGAAAAATAATAATTACAATAATAATTAAAAATAAAATCTTTTCTTACTAGCATAGCAAATGGGATATTTAAGAAAGCAAAAAAGAAATTCCAACTCTACAATAAAATCATAGCTAAAAACCAGTCCTCATTATCTAGAGTCCTCATTATACATTTTGCTCATGACTGGACATGTAATCATTTGAACGGTATTTATCCTTTTAAGTAAATTTGAATCTCTTCATGAGGAAAAAAAATGAAGGCATTTTGGTATTGGTTTCTATGGAAACCTGTACTTTGATTACTGATGGATTTCAAGTGTATCATTTTGAGTCCCACTGGTACAGTGGTTGAAAAAAATATGTGCAAGATGGAGCAAAAGAAGAAGACTACAAAACTGTCAGGAATATTTGCTCAAATACTAATAGTTGCAGAATCATAGATATGAGAGATGCTGGAAGAGCCACCAAATTAATTTTGGCTTTAATCAATAAATAGTTATTGAGCCTATTAGGTGCCAGGCACAGCCCCAGGGTCTATAGCAGTGAATAAAAAAAGATAAAATTTAATAAAAAGATTTAGACACAACTTTACTAAGAGACTTCAGAAATAATTAAATGTCTGAGTTTTGAGTTATTTGGATTTTGTTATTTTCTTTTTTCTTTTTTAAAGATTTTTATTATTTTTCAGAGAGAGGGGAAGGGAGAGACAGACAGGGGGAGAAACATCAATGTATGGTTGCCCTTCACCTGCCTCCAGCTATGGACCTGGCTTGCAACCTGGTTATGTGCCCTGGCTGGGAATTGTGGGTTCGCAGGCTGACGCCTTATCCACTGTGCCACCAGCCAGGGCTTGGAGGATTTTGTTATTTTCTTACCTCTATTCATAGGCCATCTTAATGAAAGGATTCCTTAAAACTATATGTCCTTTTCTTGAAGAATCTTTTTAAACATATCATCAACCTCATCCTTTGTTCTTTTTTTTTTTTTTCTGAACAAAGGTTTTAGGATAAGGAGAGTCAGTGATGTTTTCAACAGCAGTGTTTTCAGCGTAACATGTGAGGCAGTGGTTTTATTCTGAGATAACACTTTTACTTTTTGAAACAATGTTCCTATGGTTCATTTACCTAATTTTTAATCAGCGTAAACTGTATGAATATATAAACAAACAAGGATCAATATTAATAAACTGGTATGAATAATCACATATATGTTCACATACATTTAAATCCAAGTACTATTTTTTAAATTAAGCAGTACAATACAATAATAATTTTTACTGGTAATTTTCAGATTGGGTTTAAATATTTATGTCTTATTATGCAATCTTTATTCAATTCTTATTCATTCTTTAAATCTCAATTCGAATGACACTTTGATGGAAAATATTTGTACTGACTAAGCTAAGTGTCCTTTATTATAAAGCTTACAAATACATGTAAAATCACTACGAATTTTACATGTATTTGTAAGCTTTATGTATCTGTTTTCTGCACCATATTGAATGAATAAATAACCAACCTGTTAGCTAAAAACATTACTCTCTCCCTTCTTGCATCCCTGCGTATTAAATGAGTCGCGACGTTACTACAGGGTCTCTCCTACTCCATTCTGCTCGCTTAGCTATTCTATGATTGAAAAACTTCACTCATTAGCTTTCAGAGATCAAGGTAATGTCAGCAAGGGTCCTGGGTGCATACCAGATAGAGTTCTAATAATTGTTTTAATATGTCATCTTTCCTAGTAGTCTCCGAGCTTCAGTACAAACTTCAACACTAAATGCTGTGCATGTTCTGATTCTTCGCCTACCAGTTGTTCTCCAGTCTCTCTTCCTCTTCTTGGGCCTCCTTAATCCCTAAAACACGAAAATATTGAAATTAGGCCAATTAACAACTCTGCAATGTCCTGAAAGCGTTCAAGTTAAAGGGTCACCCTTCTACTTTTGGTCAAGATGCCATGAAAATTGTTGACGTGACAACCAAGGATTTAGAGTAGTACTTAGTTGATAAAGCAAAGGCAGGGGGTGAGAAAACTGACTCCAGTTTTGAGAGAAGTTCTGTGGCCCAAATGCTACCCAACAGCATCACATGCTACAGAAAAATTATCTGTGAATGGAAGAGTCAATTGATGCTGCAAACGTGATTGCTGTTCTATTTTAAGAAACTGCCAGAGCCACCCCACCCCTCAGCAACCACCACTCTAAACAATCAGCAGCCATCAACACCGAGACAAATCCCTCCACCAGCCAACGGATTACACCTCGCTGTAGGCTAAAGTCATGGTGAGTGATTTTTAGCAATAACGTATTTTTAAAGTAAAGTGCATACAATACATTGTTTTCTAGGCGTAATGCCATTGCATTTTAATAAACTATAATATACTGTAAACATGGCATTTATATTCACTGGGAAAGGAAAAAACCTTGTGTGACTCACTTTATTTTGATATATGCTTTATTGTGGTGCTCTGGAAACAAACCTGCAATATACCCAAAGTATGTCTGCACATATTTATCATTCTGATGGATATTTGTGAATACCGTTGGGCTGAATAAAAGTTTCTCTTTTTGCACGTCTCCTGCATAGGGTAAAAACGGAAGATTATACAATCAGAGGTGCTTCAGAAATTGTAGCTTCACTGACGATTATTCTATAAGTGAAAGTAAATATTACTTTATATGATTGTAGGTTATGAAAAGAAACCATGTTGAAGCTAAGTATTTCTGCAAAAATGTAGGCAGCAAGTTAAGAATATACATTTAGGTACACTTCAATAAGTTGTCAGAAACTGCTTGATAAATGGCATTTTTAGAAAATAGAAATACCTTCTATATATACCTTAACTGACAAAAAGAGTGTCTATAATGATATGATTAGAACCAAATACATCTTTGGATAATTCAACAAGAGACAGAGGAAACAGAACATCCAAGAGTGGGCCTGCAGGAAGCATTTTGTGGACTTTGAAGTAGGAGAAGGCATATGAAGTTCTGGAAGTGAACAACTGGGAAAGGCAGGAAGATAAAAAATCAAAAAGGATTGAGGAAGCTAAATAAGACAAAAACACTTACATGGCCAAGTGAGTAGAGTTGTACCTGGTCCAGCAATAGCAGAAGATTAGAAGCAGGGGAATAATACAGATTTTTGAGGGAGCCCTGCCTATAAAAGAAGGCTGAGTTGAGAATTGAGTGATAGCACATGAATAGAAAGCTATCAAGTGAGGCCAAAGAATCTGTTCTGTGATGGGTGAGCCCCCAACTGCTTTTTTTGTAATTTATGTGCCTGCACCTGCCAATTGTATGTGCTGTGTATCTCATTTATCTTCATCATCTTCAGTAAAGGGGCTTGGGGTTCAAGAATTGTGCAACTGCTCCAAATGCGGAGATTGATATGGGGAGAAAATAGATGGATGATCTGTTCCTGCTCCTCAGGACTGAGCCCTCATTCCTCCAAGGCTGGCAGGGAGTTAGCCTGGAAGGCCAATAGCTTTAGTACTACTGGAAGAATTAAAAAAAACAAGAATGCTTTGCTTCCAAATTCAATTGTATCTTAAAGGAGGCCCAGGGGATCACCCGCTATAAAAAAGCACAATGCCAAATGAAATTCTGACAAAGTGTATTAATATATAGTGGCCTAGACAATGGTCAGAGGCTGCAGTGTTGGCTCTGGGCAAATTGATTTTACATCTGAGGCACGTTGGGCAAGGCTCCAAGCTCCCTATACCTCCCTGAATCCACTCAGCTGTAAACTGGGGATAAGAATACCTTCCTCTGAGGGTAGTTCTGAGAGCAGGTGCATGGTGGACCTAATGCAAAGTAAAGGCTTAAAATTCAAAGTCATTTTTGTAATAGTATCAATGTAGAGATGAAAGAACTCACGAGTTTGTAAAATATTTAATTTAGTGGATGGCGATAAGAGAATTCTGTCATTTGCTGCAGATTTCAATGGAAAAGATTTCCTTTTATGTTCCTTATAGTTGTAATAATTTAGTCTTCTTTTTCATAAGTAGATTTCATTTAGTGATTTTGAAAATTAGTCCTGAACATAGTCTTGGTCTTGCCACTGATGTTTTGTGTAACTAGAGATAGTCACTTAAAATGTATAATTTCTTTCCTCACTCATAGAATAATGGTCAGACTAAGTGATCACTAAAACCCTTTCCAGCTGAAAATTCTGTTCACTTGTTATTTTTGCCATTTGCTTTGTCTCATTTTTAAATGAATAATGGTAACATAGGTATCTGAAGTAAGCATGCACTAGTGTGTCTCTGATAGATTTCCATTAAAAGCAAGGTGATAGATTGATTTAATATTGTCAGCATTTATTTTATTTCACATTTGAGCTACTTTCTCATGCCTTAGGGCAATTGATTGAAAATTGTTTTCATGGCTGATTGAATGGTAAGAAAGTTACCAATGGTTCCCAGTGTGACTGACTGAATGAATTCTTGTGTAGAATTATTAATAAAAATATTTGGGAAGTCTAAGTCTATAACTTCAAGACACAAAATGATTTAGGAAGGTTAATCCTGGGAAAGCCCCAGAGGGCCACCTTAGAAAATGTACTCCCTGGACAATTTTTTTCTTCAAATGCCCAAGACTCACGAAAGTGACCCTTTCTAATGGATGGCATAGGACATTTAAAAATCTTGAAAATGTGAAAATGTTTTTTCTTCTTAGTCATTTAAAAAATTGTGTTACTAGATTCCTGATGAATGAACAAACACTGCATTTGAAGATACCCCAGCCCTCTTTTACTCATCTGGAGAAGACGGAAAGAAGGAATCACATTATTGTGATAGCATCACACTGGGCTTCATTAGCTTATGAAAAATGAAAGATAGCACAGAAAATATAATACCACCCAAGTCAAAAATCACCAAGCGAGTACTTGACTTTGGCCCTATTATATAAGGTCTGTCCAGAAATAGTCCAGCCATTGTTAATATAACAAGAATGGTTTCCGTGACATCGTATAACCTGGCAGCCAAGGAGAGTGAATTAGAATGCACATGCGTGAATAATGATGGCGTAACTGTGGTAGTCAGTGGGGGGTGGTGGACGCTGTTGAGTGAGTGTGTGTACTGTGTGGTCATCACATTCAAAATGACTGGGTGAGTAGAGCCATGAATCTGCATCAAATTGCATTAAGCTTGAACATTCCTCCATGGGAATTATTCATATGATCCTGAAGGCCACAGCTACGGGTAACTGGTGATTGGCAGCCTCATCATCAACCTTGCCTGCTCATGCATCTCACCTCATGCAGAGTTTTTCACAAAACATCAAATCACCCAGGTGACTTAGCCCCACTATAGCGCAGATTTGGTGCCCTGTGACTTTTGGCCTTTCCCAAAACTAAAGTCATTTTTAAAAGGGATAATATTTCAAGAAAATACATGGGACAGCTGATGGTGACTGGGAGAACTATGTGAGGTTCCAAGGTGCCCACTTTGAAGGAAACTACAGTGCCATTGTTTTATGTACAATGTTTCTTATATCTTGTATCTTCTTCAGTAAATTCCCTAATTTTCATATTGCAGGGCTGAATACCTTCTGGGCAAACCTCATATACACACATTTTTAATATGATGCACTGCAACTTACAAGTAACCAAGATACCTTTGGGTAAGTGACTAAGTAAAATGAAGCATTCGGACAATAAAATATTATTTAGCACTAAAAAGAAATGAGCTATGAACTCATGAAAAGACATCAGAAACCTGAAATGAGTTTAACTAAGTGAAAAAAATGAATCTGATATATGAGTGTCTATATTTGGTATACATTCTTAATGTCTATATGTTACTACCAAATAATCAATTCTACCCAGAATTCATTCTAACTTCTGTTTCTAATAGATACATAGATTTAATGATAGAATCTGCTTTCACACGTAAAATGGAGGTATTACAAATCACAGATTTTAGATGCTAGTTAAGTGGATGCTAATGTTTATTGAGTACTGATCTTGGGCCAGATAATGTTGTCTTTGAGTTTAGAACTTGGAATTATGAACGGAGAATGTAAAAGCCAACTTCTATAGTTTCTTTATTTGAAGTAATTGTGGAGTAAATTACTTTAAAATAATAACTTTCTTCTCATGTCTATCCAGTGGAAAATCATGACTTTGATTTCCCAGAAAAATTCTTACCCTGTCACAGGGACATGGCAGCTCTTTGCTTGAATCATTCACAAATAAACTGGTAAAACTTCAGAGGTTTCATGTTATTTTTCCCATGTGATGATTTCATGAATGTAACTTTCTTCATCTTTAATTAGCAGGCTATAGTTGCATTGTCTGGGTCTGAGTGATGACCTTGATATAAATAATTCTCTGCCTTATTTCATTATTTTGATGAGTAATTAGATCTTCATTTAACAAAGAGTTTTACATTGCAGAGATTTATTCTGACCTGGTTGAGTTGTGAACTTGTTTGTTTTTATTGTGTAGTCAGTAATTAAATCTTTATTCAATTAACAGTTAGTAAAACCCTGTTCTCACACTGTATACTGACCACACTCATTAGAGGATGCTTACCTTCATTGGTTCAAGTTTTGGAAATTGAATCAGACTGCCTCTTTGAAGACCTTCTATGTTTTAAATTTCAGCTATTTTTATTTTGTTAGCTCCATTCTTGTGTTTTTTATTTCTATTAGTTTATCAACTTATCATCATTGTCAATGATCCAAAGGATTGAAAAATGTTGTAAGGGATACAAAATTTAAGTATACAAGAACGGGCAAAAGAAGGTTTATACTTGTAATACAAATGAGTAATACAATAATCAATAAAAAACAATACAAGAACAACTATGTTTTACATACTCATGACTATAAAGCTACTTTTGCCCCTGTATTTTTAGCAAGTATGTAAATTAAAATAAATGATTATATATTAAAATTATTGCACTCATTTTTCTTTATAAATATTCAAAATTATTAAAATTTGAATAACAAAAAAAGGTTGAATTTTTGAAAATGTGTTTTATTAAATATTTCTCAAAATAAAAATATTTGCAATTCTATATTCACTGTTTATCTAAATTGCAAATGTAAAAGATGAAAGTATTATTTACTTCATATTACATCTGAACACCCAGACACAAATTTAATGACAACATAATTACTTAATTTTGCAAAATAAGTCTTTGCTGTCATGCTCAAATGTCTTAGTATTGGTCTGATTTGTTAATATTTCTGTCATTACAAATTAGCATAGAAATAGAGACCAATAAAACAGATACTTTGGATCAACTGGAAAAAGTACTTTGTAATGTAAGACTTGCAATTATGCTGCCTACCTAAGAGGAAGGATTTGATATGTACGGTGATTTGTCTTGCTTCTTACCTAATAGTTGCACTGTTCAAGATCTTCTCACCTTAATGTCTGTTGACAAGGTAGACACAATTAACTCAGAACTTTTATGACATTTAAACATAATTGCAGTAGTGGGGAGAGAGAAAACCCAATTCTGTTGGAATGAAAAAGGGAATGCTTTTAAATTTGGGGGTGAGCTGGTGGCAAAGTGCTGAATAGTGTTTGGGAGGGTACCTGGTCACTACACTAGGTCACTTCTGCTAGCTAATTGACTTGATTAAATTAGGCTCCTACCCTCCCCCAGAGACTGGGAGACAGAGGTAGTTACATTTCAAAGGGATGGCTCCTTGTTTCTTGAGAAATATATTTCTAGATTGTAAAACTGGCAGGAACCTAGAATAATATTTACTACATGTCAAAGAGGCAGAGAAATAATTTACAATAGAAAATTGTCTAAAGGACATTTTCTACAAATAGGAAGTCAGGGGCCTGGAGTCGGAAAGAAGTCTGTCTGAAATTTAGTCAAGCTGAGTGAGCGCTAATGCATCTTGGTCCCTAAGCATTGAGTTTGTGCACAGTATCTTGTTTAACTTGCATAAAAATCTATGCCAAGAAGATTTTCTATTAATATTCGCTCCAAGGTTAATAAATGGAGGTACCATGGGATCAAATAAATCACCTAAGATTATGCTTTTAAGCGACGCAAATAACAGTTGAACTTGGGCTGTCTGACATTGGGTGTGTGGCTTACCCACTGTAGAACATGACTTTAGAACAGCCCATTATAGTTTACCAACTATGTTTTTCAAACTGAATCTCCACAATGACCCTGTGACATTGTCACTGATTTACATAGAAAGAATCTCAGACTCTCAGAGGCTGATGGCCAACATGAAATACAACTATCTATAGCTTGGAGGTTGCCACCATCCCCCTCCCCTGATTTGATTGATTTGCTGGAATGGCTCAGAGAACCCAGAGAAATATTGTACTTACTAGATCCCTGGTTTATTAGAAAAAGGCTATTCCTCAAGAACAGCCGCATGGAAGACATGCTCAGTGCAAGGTTAGGGGAAGGGCATGCTGTCACCTAGGGTGACAGCACCTCCACATACATGCTCATGAGTTCAGAAGTGCTCTGGACCCTGTGCTCTGGGGTTTTATGAAGGTTTGTTTTACAAGCATGACTGGTCAAATGATGGGCCTTTGGCAATAGATTCAACCTCCAGGCTTTCTCCCTTCTCCAGAGGTGATGGGGACTGTGAAAACTTCAACCAACCTCTCTTATGGTTGGTTCTCCTGGTGACCAGCCTCCCAGGTGAAGGACCTAAAAGTCACCTCATTGGCATAACAAGAAACAACTTGAGTCACTCTCAATAACTAGGAAATTCCAAGGATTTTGGAGGCTATGAGTCAGACACTGAGACCAATACCAATAAATATGAAAAGCATATTTTGGAAATCTGAATGACCAAATATATGTTTTTCTTATAAAAACCACAATATTACCCTAAGAAGCACAGGATCCAGTCTAACAGCTTCTACTATCATTTTACGTTAACCCAATCAACAACCCTCACATACATTTGAATACTTAAAAAGTATATTTTTAAAAATTAAAATGTTTTCAAAACACAAGAACTATTTAAAGGTTAAGATTTGACACTAACATTTCCCCAGGATTTTAATATATTATGATAATGTTTACACATATTCATTGTTAATAACATAGCAACAGAGATGGATACTTTGAAAACATCATCCCAAATCTTGCCCAGAAGTAACACACACTGAGTGTGGGCATAGTACATCCTATTCTCCACCCCATATAAATTCACATATGCACCCAGATTTTAATCATTGTAAATAAAACATTTTATATATAAAGATAGAAATGTAAATACAAGGTAAGAAATATAAGGATATATAAAGATAATAAAATATTCACTCATGGATCTACCATCTCATTTAAAAAGTAAAACTTTACCAACATTGTTGACGTCCCCTGTGGGTACCTTCCCAGTCTTATTGCTGTCTCTTACCCCAGAGTTAAGAACTGTTAAGAATTTGTGATTGGGCCCTGGCTGGGTAGTTCAGTTGGTTACAGCATCCCCCATACGCCAAGGTTTTGGGTTTGTTCTCCAGTCAGAACACATACAAAATGCAACAGATGAATGCCTAAATAAGTGGAACAACAAATCCATGTTTCTCTCCCCTTCCTCTCCCCCATACTTCCTCTATCTCTGTACAATCAATAAATTTAAAAATTAAGGAAAAAAGAATTAGTGATTATTATTCTTTGGCATAGACTCTTAAGCAGTATTATATTTTGTACATGTTGCTAAAGTTCATGTATTTTCCATGCCCTTGCATACCACTCCATGACTATTCCACAGTTTATTTATCCATTTTCCTTGTTTCCTTCTTGGCTCTCATTGTGGGACAGTGCTTTGAGTGCTTTGTTTTATTTTTCTTAGCTTGCCCTTTTAGTGACTATGTAGCCCTACCCTTCATAGTTCCTGTCAGTGCCAAAATAATGGCTGTACAGAATGCAGGCACCGGACAATTCTAGGCAGCACCATTCACAAGCAGGTCTCACCACTCTTAAAAAGCATTAGTGTATTTCTCTTGTTAGTCCTGGACATCCCTGTGACTTCAGTGATGCGTTTAGAATACCACAGAGTGCTCATCCAGTTCAGAAGCAGCACGAAATTTCAGAATTGCTCATCTGCTGCCTAGCCTGCAGTGATGTTTTTTGTACATTTGCTTTTACATCTGACAAATTTCATGAACACCTTTCTGTTAAATAAATCTGATTCTACTATTTGATCTTCAATTATCATACATTGTATAAATATAGTCTATTTATTTAATTAATGCCACACTACCTATTCACATACATGGGATCTCCAAGTAGTGCTTGTAGTCATAACTTTACACGTACTCATAATTATCTACTTAGGATAAAATGCCAGATTACCTTATGAGAATTTTTAAACATCATAGCACAGTTGTAACATTTAATGAAACTTTAAAACAAAGTTTAAACATTTTATGCTCTGGCCTAGCAAGTGTGAAGGGTATTTTCCTTACACTCGCCCACACTTAATACAGTCAATCTTTTCAACCTTTATTAATGTATACTAATGTTCAAATATTTAATTGTATATATACAACTTGTATGTCCTTGTTGCTAATAGCATTCCATTTTTAAATTCAAACTGTCACCATTTGTATTTTTTCTTATTGAATTCTTTATATCTTGTGCCAGTTTTTCTGTTGGACAATTTACCTTTCTTTGAAAATAGTGTTGCTTATATTGTAGTTATAATTTCTTAGCTCATTAATTTGCATCTTGCCACATTTATGTTGATTTTGACTCTACATGAAATTAAATATTTTCTGGTTAGTTCTATTAATATTTGCCATTATGTTCGCTGGGGTTATGTAATGTGTCTAGAAAGGCATGAGGTACAAGATGCTAGATTGGATTAGATGAAATGCAGAGTGATTTCTTCCCTGTGCCAAGATTTTCATACAATTCATTTCCACTTTATCCTTTACTTTATGTACCATATATTTTATAAATTCATATTTTTTAAACGTAAGTTTACCTTTCATTCATTTCTCTGTATGTTGATATAAAGCATAAGATAAAAAACACTAGTTTTTCTCCATAATTGTATTTAGTTGTCTTTTTAATTTTTGATTACTCTTCCATCCATTTAAATGGCATTATTTTAATATATTCTTAGATTTATCATTGGACTCTCTATTTTATCAAATAAATTTATCAGTCAATTCTTCCACTAGCATTGAAGTAATTCTATTAAGTAGCAACATGAAAGCTTTATATTTTATAGAGCAAATAACCCCTGGACTCCATTACTTTAAAAAAATTTTATTTATTAATTTTAGACAGAGGAGAAGGCAGGGAGGCAGAGAAGGAGAGAAGCATCAATGTATGGTTGCCTTTCACCTGCCTCCAGCTACGGACCTGGCTGGAGACCTGGCTTGCAACCTGGGTATGTGCCCTGGCTGGGAATCGAACCAGTGACCTTTGGGTTCACAGGCTGGCGCCTTATGCACTGTGCCACCAGCAGGGCTCCATTACTTATTTATTTTAGAATTACCCAAGCTGCTCATATCACGTGCTTATCATTCTAGATTAACTTTGGAATCATCTTCAACTTAGAAGAACCCAGAAGACTTAAGTGGCTTTATGTTACATTGAAAGATCAGTTTGTGGTTACTTTATAAAATTAGATTTTGGGGGGGCAGGTATAGTATCCATTTGCCTCCCCATAGCCAATCTCCCTCCTTCTCCCCCCTGTTATGTGCTCTGAGAAGCTGACTATTATGGACCACTTCAGCTGGTGGAGAGAGGACAGACATCGGTGGGAAGGAAATAACTCAATTTGGTTATCTATCTTCTCCTTTCCTCTCACTCGGCCATCACATGAAAACAGATGGTTTTCCATTTTCATTTCATTGTTTTTTTCTGTTTCTTAGTAGTTTTATAGTTTTTCAATTTATGTCTTTTAGAAAGGGGGAGGGGAGAAAGGCAGAGAGGGAGAGAAACATCAAAGTGTGGTTGCTTTTCACCTGCCTCCAGCTACAGACCTGGTTGGAGACCTGGCTTGCAACCTGGTTCTGTGCCCTGGCTGGGAATTGAACCAGGGACCTTTGGTTTCACAGGCCTACACCTATCCACTGAGTCACCAGCCAGAGAGTTTTATAGTTTGTATTATGAAGTTTTCACATAATGATGTTGTCAAGTTTATTTTCACATTTTTAAAAAACGGGAGCTGCCACATGAACACTGGACCTTAGATGTTTCCTCTGAGCCTTTCAACTTTACTGCCTATTTTGAAAGGGGGTCTACTGCATATTCAGGAATATTAAATTTAGGTTCTTAAAACTATGATGCTCTGGAGCATATGTCCATTTTATATGGATAAATAGAAGGAAAATCTAATGTTTTTGGTTTGTGGCATAGATACTATGTTTTGCGTTACTTTATCTAAGCATATGCTTAATTCAACATACTCCATTCTCTGCATGTTAGAACAGTGATAATAATACATAAAAAATTCTGAATTAAAAACTGAGCATCACACTATTAAAGCAACCCATAGACCATGTTTATCATTGTAAGGCTCAATTCACATTTGAATTGATGCGACATTGGTTAGAACATTCGAAATTAAATCAAATGATCTGTGGTGCAGCATTCACTGCTTTTGCTTAATTAGATGTAATAATTCCACTTTCAAACATAAGAGCTCTTTTGACCCTCACCAAGGGTCCTCATTAACCTGGCCTGGTGCACAATAGGAAATCATTTTGCTTCTCCAGCTCTGCCTGCTTCTTTGTCTCCTTTATCGAGTGTCTGCCATCTATCTCATCAACATCTAAACATTGCAGTGCCTGTCTGCACACCTCTCATTTTGTAGGGTCTCCTGTCTCTCTGGCTCTCAGCCTTGCTTCTGACTCCAGCCATGACTGTGGCAGACTTCTGTGTGTGGGCTTCTACCTGCTCCATCCCCTCATCTGTACTTTTTCCACCTCAGGCTCCTCCTAACCTCCATGTAGGGACCTGCTTATCAAAGGCACAAGTTCAGCCTAGAAGTTTCTGTGAGTGAATCCCTCCCCTGTTGTGGGACAAGAGATGACGAGTAGATATTTCTCCAGATCAATGCTCACTCAGGTGAGATAATATGTGAAGCCTTTAAAATAACTTTCTAAAGGTGCCAGTGAGATCAAGCTTTGATGACCTATGCCAGTAGCCAACTTGATAATGTGTGACTCAGTGGCTTTTATTCCTCGCCACTTTCACTCTCCACGGTCTTTCATGCTGCCCCTGGGGACCAACTCTTAAATAAACCATTTGCCCATCAGTCCTGGTTTCAGGCTTTTTTCTTTTTCCCCCAGGGGGAATCCAGACTCAAATAGTGATTTCACCCAATCGAATGAAGTTTTATTTAAACAGTGATGACTCTCAAACATATTTGCACTCACAGCTTTCCCCCTAAAACCTAATTTGTGAATCCAATATCTTATTGGCCCCAAGCTGTGCCCAATTCAGGGTCACTGCTATCATTCATGCTTCTCTTGGTATCAGTGGAGTGACCCCTGCACTCACTCTCATTCTCTTTAAGCAGGGCGTTGATGGCAGGTGTGGTTCATTGAACTTTGTTTTCCTAATCATTTCCAATGTGTGTGTGTTCAGCACCTATTTTCTACTTTTTATTTTCAACTCGAGTTCAGAATCTCAAGACTTTGTCCCGAAGAACACAGGAGTCTTCATTTTGGGGTCTTCCAGGGTTATCCCAGCTCCTGCAACGATGATCACTTCCTGCCCTGCATGTGGAAGTGGGGCCCAGGTCCTACTAAATATCTGGGGGGAAAAGGGTCAGGTGAGGGTGTGTGAAGAAGCTGAGTGATGTGTGAGTAGCCCTCAGCTGAGGGTCCTCAGGAGTCCTTGGGGGCTTCCTTTTTTGAGTGCCTTTAATTTCTTTTAAAGTAGGTAAGCTATGTATACATAGCCTGCTGTTGAGTAAACATGAGTGCACAGGTGTTCTCATTTGTGCCCTGTCTTGGCTCTTTGTCTCTGCGATTTAACACTTTGTAACTGTGATAGATGCATGTATACAGGTACATGTGTAACTCTTATCTCGTTCATGTTTGAACAGGAGCTGTTTAAGAGAAGTGACTTTGTTTCATTCACCAGCATTCCAGCCTCCTGTTTTGGCAGAAACTTGGTGAATATGAGATGCTAATGAAAGTTTGCTCAAGTCAGTAATGCTCTCAAGTACTGACTGTGCTTTAGTTACCATTATATCAATAAAACCGAGGTCTGTTCAGAAAATGTCTGGCCATTTAAATATAATGAGAATAGTTTGCACTATATCTATGTAACCTGGCGGCCAAGGAGAGGGGACTGGAATGTGCATGCATGAACAATGATGACTTCACTGTACTAGACAGTGTGAGCAGTAGATGCGATTGAGTAAGCATGTGTATGTACTGTGTGGCCATTGTATTCAGAATGACTGAGAAAGTAGAGTCTGCATCAAATTTTGCACTAAGCTTGAATTTTCGTACTTGGAAACTATTTGGATGATTCAGAAGGCTGCAGCTACGGGCAATTAGGGATTGGCAGCTTCATCATGACAATGCACCTGCTCATGCAGACGTATTGTGCAGAGTTTTTATTTGTATGTGTGAAATACCTAATTACTTAGGTGGCTCAATGCCCCTACAGCCCAGATTTGGAGCCCTGCAGCAACTTCTACCTTTTCCCAAAACAAAAGTCACCTTTGACAGGGAAGAGATTTCAGCTCCTCTGTGAGACTGAGGAAAATACAATGGGGCAGCTGATGGCTATTGATATTAGGAGAACTCTGTGAGGTCCCAAGGTGCCCACTTTAAAGGGGGATGGCAGTGCAATTGTCCTATGTGTAATGTTTCTTGTATCTTCTATCCTCTTCAATAAATGTCTCCATTTTTCATATTACATGGCTGGATACCTTCTGGACAAACCTTGTAGAACTCATAATGGCAATTATAATAGTACAGTTAAAGTAAGGTGTTGTTTCCTATTTTAGCATTAATTGGGAAATGAGACAACTGAAGTATAATACTAAAAAATAAATGGTGGCTAATGGGTTATAAAATAGCCATTGTGGGTCACTTCTATAAAAATATTACACTGCAACAGTTCCAAGGAGGTTTGATATGGAGTATGTCAGTTATATCTATAATAGAACAAGCACTCGGTTTCATCATTGTACATACATGTGAGTGAGTATAAAGCATTATTCCATTTTGTCATTAAATTTTTCTTACTATTTAAGAATATCTATAACTATATTATGAATATATTAAAATTCTTCCTTAGTTCTTTGTCTAATTTAGAAATTCAGACACCTCCATAAGAAAAGATAAAATTTTAAAAATCAAAGTTACTTTTTATTTTGTAAATTTGAATTTATTGATTTTGATATTCCTAAACACTAATGATGTATGCTTTTGCACACATACGGATACAATCAAATATAATCCTATATTTTCTCTGTTAGAAGAAGCAATGAGGGGAACTGCTACTTTGTACTTAATTTTCATCAATACTGTGAAGTGAAAGTAATGGAAAATGTAAAAAAAGTCCTGTTGCCATGATAAAAATTTTGAAATAAAAAATAAGATTTTACAAAATTAGACAAATACCTGATTTTACATAAAAATCTTTCAGAAAACTTTAAAGGAAAAGATATTTTATTAAAAACTCTTAAAAATGTGGCTCAAGAAATGGGGAAGGTTTAACAAAAATGATGTCAATAAAGCAAAAACGGAAGAATTATGAATGTGTATGTTCAAATGGCTATTCTAAGGTATTTGTGCAAGCAATAGACATATCTGAAAATTACCTGAAATGGTAAGTACGAGCAAGGGAAAAGCAAAACTTGTAAAAATTTAGAGGGAAATAAAATTGCTTCACAATATAAATGTGCAGTGAAATTAAACATGTGTGGAGTAGATGGTGGTAATAAGAGAATTGGACAACTCTATTTAATTGAAATGTTCTATAATAAAATACTTATCCTCAAGCTAGAAGACCAGGATTAAGAAGAGACTTTATATCCAAATTTCTTTAAACAACTCCAGGTCTACATTTAATTTACAAGCAGTAACTAAAGAATTTGCTGATTGAATTCTTTAACAAATAAGATGTTCTCGTTGGTGGGCATTGTGACATAAAAAGGCAGGTTGCACTTGACATATGTCACAGAGTCTTGAGTTCCAGGAAAATGTAAGAGCTTAAAACTCTCTGGATCTGGACTAACCTCAGTTTTCTAATCAGGCTGATTGACTAAACATGATTGTCTCACCATCATTATTACTATCTAATAGATTTCAGGAAAAGAGCAACATCCTTGGAAAATAGATATGATAAACTCTGACATTGTAGTCAAGAACTTTTGCCAGATACCCTATTCTCTGTAGAGGTAGATCTATATCTGAGAATTATCCCAAGTTTTCCAGAGCAGAGTAGCCCGGGCAGTCTTGTAATGGCTAAAAATAACGACACCAGCCCTGAGAATCAAACAACTGGCTCCATTTCTGAAAATTGTGTGCAGTTGCCGTTCCCATTCTCACATTTCTTATTTTATAAAAATCTCCTTGGAATACTTTCTGTTGCTAACAGAAAATGGCATTGCCCTCTCCATTTTCACTGCTGGCTACTTTCTTTGAGTAAATACATCTTCCCAAGTAAAGGCCACTTCTATTCTGGCCAGGAAATTTTAGTTCCACTCAGAAAAAAATGGAGACTAAATATATCCTCTCTCTCAACAGTAGTCTTTGTCTAAAAAAAGAAAAAAAATTCTAGCAATTGGTTAATTAGATTATATAATTTCATTATAATTTTATGGCTGTATACACGATAGCCTGGTCACCTACAAAAGTCTAGTTTTCATTTATCACCGTATGTTTGACTCCCTTTACCTATTTTGCTCTCTCTCACAATTCCACAGCTTTCCCACTGGTGAGCACCAATCTGAGGTCTGTATCTATGAGCTTGTTTTAGTTGTTTTATTTGTTAATTTGTTCCTTTTATATATTTTTCACATATGAGTAAAACAATATGGTTTTTGTCCTTCTCTGTCTATTTCCCTCAGCATAATTCCTTCCAGGTCCATTCATGTTGTTGCAAATGGCAATATTTCATCTTTCTTATGATTGAATAGTGTTCCATTATATAGAAGTGCTACATTTCCTTTATTCATTCATCTGTTGATGAACAGACACAGGTTGTTTTTATATCTTGGATACTGTAAATTACAGCAGTTTGAATCTGATTCCTGATTCTCAGTTTATGAAGCTACTGTGGGTACTGCCCATTCTGTGAATCTTTTGTTGATTTACTTCTTCATATTCTTCCAATCAATTACCTTTTTCTTAAGCCAGAACCATATTTTCTTGCTTAAAGTGAAGTAATCTTGAAATGTAAAACTATGATTGATAATGAACTATATCAATTTATATGGACTACTTACTATCCATATGAAGTGTTTTAAAGTGACGATAAATTATAGATGCTATTAAATATTTAAGATTATACTGTCTGAATTTTACAGGATTCAAAATACTTTTCATAGCTTGGTCATCTGTCAATAAGTTTACATAAACATAGAGGACAGCTTTAGGCATTAATAGATGAGTTTGGACAGGAAAAAATTTAAGTCCATTTTTTTAGAGGTTTGAAACAGGAAAAAGAATTGAATTTTTGAGTAGAGAACAAATATTTTGGACTTTATTCAGGTTTTGGTATCTCCTCATTATGGATGGTTAAATCAATCATATTTCCAGGTTATGGGATTTGGTACAAATAACTGGCATAGAATTAGATATTTTAAATCTGGGAAGCTAATCATAATTATTCCCTGTGGTATTTTAGTCATGTAATACTTAATTTCCTTGCTTAATAATCTAATATTCTCTGCTCAATGACAGCATTTGGTATGTTCTATGAAACTATCCTGAGGGCATTATTGCATAAAATAAAATTAAAATGGAAATTCAATATTTCCTCAACATTTGCACAGCTATTTAGGCTCACTATATCTGGGGGCCTCATTGTGATACAGACATTGGTTGATATATTTCAATGATAGACCTTGTGTTCATGAGTGAACAGTGAGATGCACTTAAGATGCTTTCTCTTCCTGAGGCTAATCTTTGGAAGAAACTGTCTTAAAAAAGAATGATGGGGCTCCTTAAAATATTTCCAAATGTTAAGAATCTAAATTACATTTGCACACATTTTTTCCCCTGGTGTCTCATCTGTGGCTATATCATGGATGGTGGAAGGGTTCTGGAAACAGAAGGGTTTCTTATGGATGTAGCCATGTAATGTATTCTGGTTTCAGCTGTTTTCACATGAGTGAGTGGTATAGTTAGGCTCTGATAATTGGTTAACTTGTTTATATTTATTTTGAAGTGTTCCATTGACAATTTAGTTCAACTCAATTTAACTTATGTTTACTGTATATGTCTATATATTTGTTTTTTTTTTTATCTCTCCTCACCCCACCCACTGAATATGACAATATTTCTAACAGTGTTCTAACTATCCCAAATGTGTGTATGGGTTGAAGAAAAGAGGGGTTAAAGAATACAAAAATTTATAACTTCTGGCTTCACTCTGCAGGCTATTTAAATATAATTTTTCTGTCTTGGATTTTATGAAGTTTTATTTAAATTTATCCACTGTAATTTAAAAACAAATTTTCTATAAAACCAATGCTTACTAATGCTATAGTTTAACCCAAGAATACTTATAATAAAATTGTACAGCTATAATATTTTATGTCTTTCTTTACTTTTTACTAGCCTTTAGACTTATCTTCTGTGTGTATAAACATACATTTTGAAGTGTTTTGAAAGAATATAGCCTAAGATATATTCCTAAAATGGGCAATTAACCTCCTTTTCTGTTAATGTCATCAAGTAATCTCTGCTAGTTTGGGCATTGAATTCTAAAATTAAAAGTATTTATTTATTTTTAAGATTTTATTTATTATTTTTAGAGAGAGGGGAAGAGAGAGAGGCAGAAGAGAGGCAACCAACAATGTATGGTTGTCTTTCACCTGCCTCCAGCTATGGACCTGACTGAGGACCTGGATTATAACCTGGTTATGTGCCCTGACTGGGGAATCGAACCAGTGACCTCTGGGTTTGCAGGTTGGCACCTTATCCACTGTGCCACCACCCAGGGCCTAAGATTAAAAGTATTTAATCTCAGAATTTTAAAGATATTATTTTGTTACTTTCTAGTTTTTATAGTGGTTAATGAACTTTTTGATCACTTCTAATTTTCATTCTTGTATAAATTAGGTTCCTTAAAAATTTTAGACTTTTCTACTTATTCTTGGGATTCTGAAATTTTACCATATTATGAGATTTTTCTTGTTGTATTAAAGTCCTTCACACTCAGGGTTCAGCCTAAGGATTTATGTCCTCTATGAGCTACAGGAAATATTTTTTTATTTTCTTTGATTCAATATCTCCTTAAGTCTAAAATTTGGTCTAAGTTAGAGTTTTCTATGTGAAAACATCATACTTATCTAGTTATTCTTATGTTTCTTTTTAACTTGTGGTAAACTTGTGTGCTGTTCTTCTATAGTCTTTTTTTTTTTTTAAGATTTTATTTTATTATTTTTAGAAAGAGGGGAAGGGAGAGAGGCAGAGAGGGAGAGAGACATCAATGTATGGTTGCCTTTCACCTGCCTCCAGCCACAGACCTGACTGGAGACGTGGCTTGCAACCTTGTTATGTGCCCTGGCTGGGGAATCGAACCTGCGACCTTTGGGCTTGCAGGCCGGCGCCTTATCTGCTGTGCTACCAGCCAGGGCGTATAGTCTTAAGTCTTAACATTTTTGCTAACAACTTTAAAGCATTTTCATTAAGCTATTGATCTCAGGACAAATATTTCTATGGCCTGCTGAGAACTCAGCTGACCCAGCTATTGTGAAATAATTCTTTAATTGGATCACCACAGGGTTGACTATGTCTTTGTGCTTGTTTTACTCTAAGTTTGGATTATTCCTGGAATTACTTATCATTCTACAGTAGTTGAGGCTATGATTTTATTTACTCTTTTTTTCCTCTATCAATCCAATATAGTTTATTTTCTTGTTGTCAAGGTTTCTCAAAATTTTTGGTTTTCTACTGACACTATTTTTCATTTTCTCAGTTGTTATTGTTTTTTTCTTTTAAAAAATATCTTTTATGTTTTGGGGATAATTTCTGCTGAATTTTTGTAAAAGGAGACCTAATGGGTGTGCTATATTTGTTTTTTGGAACCAACCTCAATTTAGCCATATATCACCCTACAAACTAGTTGTTATTAGCTCAATTTTCCAGGAAACTAGTGATAAAGTCATACCTAGAAATGTTGCACATTGCATTGTAATTGTTATTTTAATTAAGAAATCCTTTTGGTAAACATATTACATCATGAAGGTTTTTTCCTTATACAAGATAGAGTAATCTAGCTAAATTATATAAAAAAGGAGTTGATGGAGGGATATGGGGCAGTTCAAAGATTCAGTGAAAAAGATACAGAATTAGTCTCAAAAAGGAAAGACAGCACAAGCATAGGGGTCTATGTGTAGAATCTAATTGACAACCTTTTTAGGACATTAACTTGGGATGAACCGATGTGTTCCCAGGTTCTGTATTATTTTGCTAAAGATCAAATTCCACAGACACAGTGTCTGATCAACTTAGTTTGGTTTAAGGATACCATCTCCTCATTTGGAATGGAAGGTTGGGTATTTTTGCCAAGATTGATTCAAACTTGAAACAAAGCAGAACATGGAAGCAAAATGAGGTTGCTGTTATCATAAGAAGAGGGAATGGATGTTGGACAGGCAAAAACAGCAGATGCTCATTACACACATAAACCCCTTCTGGTCCTAGGCTTACTTAATTACTTAACATGCATTCTCAGTACTAGAACTGTGCTTGAAATACTGTGCAAATCAACAGTTACTGAATGAGGCAGCTCAAAGTTGCGGAGACATGCACTGCCATGACTGCCTTATTCCCATTTCCTTGTTATTGTACTCCTTTATATAACAGGCTAAAGATTGCTTTCTGGAATTATTAAGTGATATTGACTAAGACTGTAACTGTTTTCTCATTTACCTTTAAGAAAGTGACATGATAAATTATGTAGTAAAAGTAGCTCCTAACACAAAATTTTAGTAACCAAGACTATTTGTGGAAAGGTCAATCTAAATTAGAAACATCTATCTTATGAACTATTTCATTCTAAATAGTTATTGTACTCAGAAGGATCACTGGTAGAAAAAAAAGTTCTCTCCAAATAGAATCTTTTAAAAAAGGATTTTACTTATTATTTTTAGAGAGGGGAAGGCAGGGAGGAAGAGAGGGTGAGAAACATCAATGTGTGGGTCCTTTCATGTGCCTCCAGCTGGGTATCTGGCTGGAGACCTGGCCTACAACTCAGGCATGCGCCCTGACTGGGAATTGAACTGGTGACCTTTTGGTTCACAGGCTGGTGCTCAATCCCACTGAGCCACTCCAGCCTGGCAAATAGAATCTTTTAAGGTCAGTTTCAATTGGAGATACTTTTGAAATTAAAATATTCTAAACAGAGATGTTAAAGTCCCTCTAAGCCATTTAGTCACTTTATTCTTTTAAGGAAGTCATGTCCTTTATAATATCTCTTTTAATTTGTGTTTAGAATGCTTTTCCCAGTGTTCATGAATAAATTTAAACCTACATCAGGCTAGATAATCATTAATTTTAGTTGACAAGTGCTAACTACAAAAAGTTTTGCTGTACTTGAACAGGAGTTGTTCACAACATCAATAAATAAATGACATTATGGGACAAATAAATAATGGATACCTACTATGTGCCAAACCCTTTTTTATATGCTAGGGACATAGTAGGTAATCTGATGACATAACTTCAGTTCATGGAGCTTAGAGTCTAGGGGCAAAGTATTTATCTACACAATCAATTTTCATTTTGCATTTAGAGTTTATGTTGCTAAACAAAGTCTCTTTATATTTCAGGAACTTTATAAAAATAAAGTCTATATATTAGCAGCAAAACAAAACAGGGAAACATGTACCAACACTACATGTAAAACTTTCTCCATTGATGGAAATAGTCTGTACATGTGCTGTACTATAACATAGCCAGTAACCAATTGGGATGTTGAGCATTTGACATGTTGCTGGTACAAGAGAAGCTAATTTTTAATTTTATTCCATTCTAATTTGTTTAAATTTAATTTAAATGGCCACATGTGATTAGTGAGTGCCACTTTGGACAGAATAGCCTTGTGTATTTACTCTAATTCTTGGCAATTCATTCACAAAATCAATCAAATGTATTGGTCTCAAGTTTGTCACATATGCTTCTAAAGCTAGGAAGCTAACTTTCAGAGAGACCCATGCGGGTGAAAGCTGTCAGGTAAGCATATTCCCTTGAGCTCTCTGATTAGGTTGCCTACTGTGACAGAACCAGTGCTGTGATGATGCGAAAAAATATATTTCTGAGAATGAACTCATCTTTCAGGTCTTGGGGCCTTCACAGTGAATATAACATTTCGTGCTCTAGCTTTGCACTATGAAGAGTTGAACTTCAATGGGGCCAACATTTACACTTCACTCAGGCTGAAATGTGTATGATAGTATGATTTTTAAATTTCTTCTTTATACAAACAGAAGGTTATGGTGTGTCTCATGGCTACCATGAGGATGTTATAGCTAAAACTTTCCTCATGTGTAACAGTACAAGTCATATCCCTACTCTTTATGGTATGTTCTTTCATTACTATTTCCTTGAAAAATATCTTGAATGAATTTGAAAGAAACTACCAGTACAATCCAATTTCAATAGAATAAATATCTTATTTAGAATAATATCTTAAAATGCATTTGAGCTTAATGCCATATTTCCTAGAAACTTAAGTCATGCTTGATTGAGTCTAGAAAAATAAAACTTTTTGGAGTTCCTCTGCCTCCTATAGCTAGGTTCTGGGTTCAGGAGATGAATGTGGGGATTGTAAGAACTAATTTGTTCAGCAACAATAATGATCTTTTTATTTTCTAGTTATTTAGGTAGAAGCAAAGATAACATAAGAATTCTCTGTCAGTCAAATATATTCAGCATTCTATTGCTTTGAATCCCTTTCTTGTATTATGGATATCTGTATCTTCTTCCAGATTAACCAAGTTATTCCTTAACAAATAGCACCTATTTGTTTACTTAGAACTCTTTTTTTATTATTGGATATATTTAAGACTTTTTAGACTAGTAACACACTTTTACATGCTATCAAACCCTCTATGCATTTTTAAAATTGGTTTTACTTAAATTAATTTGTTTTTATCTCTACCTGGTACTTAAATTTTAAGATACATACATACATACATACATACATAATATACATACATATATACATCACACACACACACACATACACACACACACACACACACACACAATGTTCTGGTGTGATATTTCAACCCTGAAGAATAAGAATTGTCTAACATTAAAATATTGAGTGATTGGCCCTGGCTAGTGTGGCTCAGTGGATTTCAGCCTGAGAACCAAAGGGTTACCAGTTCGATTCCCAGTCAGGGCACATGCCTGGGTTGAGGGCCAGGTCTCCCGTTGGGGGTGCATGAGGAGCAACCACACATTGATGTTTCTCTCCCTAAAAATAAATTAAATTAAAATATAGAAATAAAAATGTTGAGTGATTGTTAACCACTTATGACTAAACAACCCTTCTCCTAGTAATTGAAGTACTAAGTCTAATTCTGTTACTTAAAATGTAGTGTCACATCTCTTGGTTTCCACAAATAAAAATTAGTCAGAATATAAAGCTGTTACCTGAACTCTTTATTATTTTCTACTTGTTATTTCTCTGTTATTGGTAAATAGATATATAATAAAATAGGAGATTAAAAATTATCTATTTACACTTCTTATTTCCTGTTTCCTTTTCTCTATTTTTATCTCAGTCCTTCTGTCTCTGTCTCTCTTGCCCATCCACATGTGCACACACATGCTTGGTATAAGGCGTTACAGTTCTAGACTTTCATGAAATAAAAATGAATTCATGTTCTCTACAATAGAGGAATTAAACATAAAATATAATGAGTGTCATAAAACAAACAATAATGAACATAATTTGAGATGTTTATAATTATGAGATTAAATCTAAGTAATGCACGACCCAAAATAATTTTGGTTCTTTAATTTTTAATTCTTTTTAGTAAAAATATTCCAGAAAAATATTTTTATAAGCTCTACTTTTACTAAATGTTTTTGACTTTATTCATTATTCAGTAAGACATAAAAATGATCAAAGTTTCTTGGAATGATGAGCTCTAGAGTTGACAAAGCTCTGTGTCATCTCATTATAAATAAAAACACTGAGATGTAGGGAGATTAGGAAAATTGCATGACATTTTATATCAAGTACAAGATAGGTTTTCAGGCAGTGAGACATTAGTCTTACTTTGTGTCTCTTCATTAGAGATATAGATTGTAAAGTTTAGTCCCCAGTTCTCCATACTACTTTGCTTCTAATTTATAGGGCATTTTTATAATTTTTTTGGGGGGAGTTGATAAGCAAAATATATTTTCAAAAATATACTAGTGGAAGATATTTAAAATTATTCCCTAAATCTATTGGCACAAATAGGCAAATTTTAGATTAGTTATCTGCCCCCCAATTATTAATTTAAACCCACACAAATATTCATTAGAAGCAATGATTGTGACTAGAAGAAAAAATTGTTTAATTTTGTAAGCTTTTTAGATTTTTGAAACTTAAGGGTTTCAGCTGGGATATTTAAGGAGTTGAAAAAAACATAATAGCCTGCCTATAACTTTACACTCGTAAGAATCACACATTTTCAGCTGTAATTACACTATGTAATTGAATATAGAGGCAAACCAATCAATTATCCAGTATGAAAAGACAGAGTGAAGAGAGATGCAAAAATAATTTCACTTTGTAGGCTTATACTAAGACGTGCTTAGGAAGCGAAAATTGTTTGCTTGTGAATAGATCAGAAAAATGAAATTTAAATTACTGTTATCTTACAATTTCCCATTTTCTCTTCAAAAGTAGTCATGTAGGTTATTTATAGGACAATGCTTACCACATTGTGACCATTTGGAAACAGGTGCAACTATACAAACTGATTCCTGGTTGACACTAAGTTTAATTGTTGCATTTGTCAATTTTACCCAACTAATAACAATAATTTGATTGAAGGTGAAGATGTTTGGCATTGTCACCAACTAGGGTCTCTTGCTTTGTGCACAAATACACAATAGTCATAATGTCTTAGAGGGTGATGTTAAGGCAGTTGACAACATGAAATATTCAGAAAAGGGTTTCACAGTCACTTGTCAAAGGCCCTTCTTCACCAATGAGTAGGCAAATATTTGGGGAAAGACCATGTGATTTGGGAGAAGAGGATACATTGTAAGGTTTCTAAAATTCCTCAAAAACTATAAATTGTCTTCTTTCCTATTTGGACTTAGAAGCAAGGGATTTGTGTTCTAATTTCATGTTTTGACCCTTGTCATTTCTAGTGACCAATATTGTACACGCATTACAACTTCATGGAGAAGAGAGGTCATACCCTTCTAAGCAATGCCTCATTTACATTAAACCTGGATTCTTTCACTTGCTAACCATGTGGCTGCACCAAGCACCTTTCCAAGGTTTAATTTCCTCATCTACCAGTTGTAATAATAACATATGTGGGGCTTACTATGAAGAAAACATACAAAAATATATGTAACACTTTTGGTATAGTACATGACACTCTAGAAGCAGGGAAATTCTTAGCTGAATGTGTGATGAGAAGGACACTATTTCTTCTCTATAATCCTGTACTTCCCAAGTCTTAAGTGGAAGTTAATGTTCAATTTTTATGTTTATTAAGTGTAGTTTGTACTACATGATTATATTTTAATTAAATACTAAGTAGATTGAAAAGTGTGTCATGAATCTTCCTATTAGGAAGATTAGAATCTTCCTAATAACTTATCTAATTGTTCCTATAAAACTCTGAGTTTAAAAAATCTCATTAAATATGTTTGAAGACCAATGTTGGAGCTTATTCAAACCACTCTACCATTTCAATAAAAAATTTTATGTTGCCCAGACTATATAGGGCAGGTAGGCAGTAGCCAGCACCTTTGCAAAGGCACCTGAACGAGGTTTAGTGCTTTGGGGGGTTGCTACGTGTTTACAAATGCCACATTTTCTTTGAAAGCCATCTGATTTGCTGAACACACAATTCTCCCTTGTGGAAGGTAGCATTGTGATGACCGTAAGATGGAGCATAGTCATTATGGAGTCAGAGATTTACCCTGCTCCTTCGTGCTTGTGTGAACTGGACAAGTCATTTACCATCTCCAGGCCCTGCTTTCCTCAGGAATGAAGGTGTTGTTCAGGGAATTAAATAGGTTTATGTCAACAAATTTTCTAATATAATGTTTGACACATAGTAAGCACTCAATACATCATACCCCTTTCAAATACCTTGATTGAGATAGAAATGTCATCCCATACAATTCACCTCTTTAAACCATATATTCCAGTTGTTTTTAGTGTCTTCCTGAGTTGTTCAACCATTAACCATAATTAATTTTAGATCATTTTTATCATTCCAGAGAGAAACTTCCATATTCCTTAGCAGTCAGTGCCCCCTTTCCTGTTCGAAATCCGCTCTCCCACACTCCCCAAGGTTTAAGTAACTACTAATCTGTGTTCTGTCCCTACGGAGCCACATATTCTGAACATTTCATATAAATGGAATCATACAAGATGTGTTTCTTTGTGAGTGATTTCTTTTACTTAACAAAGTGTTTTTGAGCTTCTTCCATGCTGTGCTGTGTATCAGAAGTGCTTCATTTCTTTGTATGGCCAAATAATGCTCTATTGTATGGGTATATACCAGTTTTTTTCATCCATTTATCACTTTATGGACATTTCAATTGTTTCCACTCAATAGCTGTATGAATCATATGGTTAGGAGCATCCATATATAATGTTTCATATGGACACACCTTTTTATTTCTCTTGTGTACCTAGGAGTAGAATTTCTAGGTCATATAGCAAACTACTACCTAACCTTCTGTGGAACTGCCAGACTGCTGTCCTAAGTGGCTGTGCCATCAGTCCCCATGTTTGGTATCTTGATGATGATAATCAATCTGCAGCTGAGAATAAATTGGGATTGCCCCAGAATGCAGGTGCTTCACAAATTGGAAAATGTATCCTCAGACATTATGTGGGAGACCCCAGTCTCCCTAATACCTCTGTCTCTCTCCATTAGGAGGCACTTGAAGGGCTTGAATTGTTATTGAGTTCCTTTGTTCTTTTATCTCTAACTCCTAGAAAAATTCAGAAAATTCATCCCTTAATAAGCCAATTTTATAGCCAGCCAAAAATTACTGCCTCTGAATAAAATTACTTAGATCTCTTTGTTATTATTACTAACTTGTGACATCAAGGAGATACCATAAAGCTGAAACATATCATTGTGTTTTATTAAAATAAGTACCAATAAAGTGCCAAAATAATATTTTGGAAATGCCTGGTTGCTATAGTACCAAATGAAAGAAAAACAAATTCTAATTTTTTTTTTTTTTTTTTTTTTTAGCAAAACCAGCAGGATGAGTCCACAGGGATCAGAACAGAGAGTGATTCCACTAACAAACAATGCAGTGGGGACATGAAATAACCTGCTTTCTGTTAAATAATTCAAATGACAGTTTAATGACCAGAGTAGCTCTACACTTAATGTCGTGGTTATTGAGTCAAATGCAATTCACATCCTTTACTTCCTCAATTTACTTGGAAGGCTGGCACCCAGATGGGGGTAGTCTTTGTCAGATCAAGTCATTCCCCCAGCAGGAAGAAGGTTTGTTAATTAAGTTAAAGTTATTTAGATTTAAATATAGGTAGTTAGGGACATTGTTACAGTGTGTAATCAGTGCTTTCAAAATACTTTAGTGGTAGGGAAATCAATCAACTTTATTTTTCAGAGTGCTATGCTATTTGCTTTGAACTCAAGGATAAGCATTTTAATCTTGTTCACTGCCTGGTATTAACGCTCATAAAACAACTTATTGAGTAAAACTGGTGTGGAAATAAGATTAAGTTCAAGTCAGAAATCAGTCAGGGTAATTGGCTGAAAATTTTCCATATTGTACTCACTCTAGCATCCTGTATGCAGTGAGTTAAATGCTCCCTGTAATTTAAGGGTCATTGGATACCTTCAACTACAGTATTTTTTCTTGATAAAGACAAATGAACTTTTCAAACAACTTTAATGAATTCTACAAAGAATTGCTAATAGGGCCTGAAGCAGAAGCAAGCACCCCATCTGTTTTTATTTTTGGAATAAACAGGCAGAGAGCACTGTACAGTGCAAATAACTGGGGTTATGAATTCACACATCCATTTAGGCTGCAGAGAAGCCGGCTAGTCCTCTCGGTGCATCATTCGTCAAAGTCAGGTAGGTTCGATTGAAGTGGTTATTTGTATTAAATAAGAAAAGCAGTTTACAGACCAAGCAATCCATTAATGTCATGGGACAAAAGAAAATTATATGCTCTGCACAAAATATTTTTAAAAAGACAATCTAGGCCATAAGCAGTTTGAAAACGCATTAAACTCTTCAGAGATTTGCCACAGCATGTACTGTGGCTGTGACCACAGCTACATGTCATTTGCAGGGCTAGGAGAAACGCTAGTGCTAGCAACAGTAGAGCCACAGCATTTTTAATGTTCTAACGCAAGCCTCAAGAAGGATTGATAAGATGGGAGTGTATGAGCTGACCCCTGATGAGGTCAAAGTTATAATTAAAACTCAATGAGGTGAGTAATATCTGAGGTGTAATTACTGGTGTACCATAACAGGGCAGTACTCAGCACTTGAACAATAAGAACATCAATTTTAAAAGGGAAGGTCAAAATTGTTATATCCCATTGCATACTAGGAAAAACAAAAATCATGAAAATCTTCAGAAAAGATGATTCACATTTTGGGGGTTAGAAGTATCCAGAACTGTTCTTTTTTTTTTTTTATCCCCCCTCTATATTGTTGAAACATGAAAGAATAACTCAAAAATGTAGAAACACCACTATCAGCAATTCCAGCAAACATATCAGTGCTACATATTCAGATGCTATTATAATTTAGCCTGCAAATGGTCTCAGTTTGTATGTTTACATCTTTGTCATATTACAGTTGTGCAACTATAAGATATCTGAACTGTAGGAGTAGAGAAACCAGAGAAAGCTTACTGTGTCCTTCATGTGGTAAATTTGCTTGAGTGTCAGACCAAGTCATACAATAAGCCACTCTTGGGAATAATTTGGCAACTGATTAACATGCAGATAGGCAGTAACTCCACCTTTGTTCTAGATGGCCTCTGACACAGAATTTAGGTCCTCAATTATAGGGTCCCAAACCATCTATTAAATACGTTCTTGTCTATAAAGCATTTGGAACAGTGAAGGATAGCATGTGCTATACATGTATTTGTTAAGTAAGAATTAAATGCTTTGAGTTTCATAATTCCAAGCAATACTAAATCTTGTGTTATAAAGATGATGTGACTGACAGGACAGCTTATAGAATCTAGTTCAAGTTCACTGTTTATCAGACTCTCGGAAGTTCTGACAGATGGTCACTTGATAACTCAACAGGACTTACTACACTTCAGAACATGAGATGACATATTACACAACAGGACACTTGAGGGGTTCAACTAACTAACTTCCTTTAACAAATTGCTGCGGGACATCCTTAGAATTCTGTACTAATCTATAAATGGAACCATTTAATTCAGGGTGACAAAGCATGATATTGACTGGTTGGATCAGTATTCTGTTTAGAAATCTCTTACCTTTATTTGAGATAAACACAGTGACATTGCTAGGAGCAAGTCTCTGGAAATTTGTACTTCTTAAAGCAGATGCCAAACGATGTGTCTGGTGGTGCAGGTTTAAAATGGAGGCTCGAGCATTTCAAAGCAGATTGAGTTGATATCTCTCTCAATTAAGAAGTTCCTCCTCTAAAATGTCCTTACAGAATAAAGTAGAATTTGTAACAGAGTTTTCCGGTTTGTATCTCCTGATACGTCATGGAATATTATCCTAAACAACCTGGCAAGAACAGTCTAGAACTCACTGATCTAGAACTCTGCATCCGACTGTAGTTGAAGTCCTTCACTCACAGTACTCTTTGACTTCAACAGGAAAATCACCTATCATTAAATCTTGTATTCCAGGTATAGCCTACTGAGTCAGTTTCAGTATGGATTTCAATGGTGTGAATGCAACTTTAAAAGTTTTAGTATATGAATTCTAGAAAGTTGGCTGATTGACGTAAAAGTATTCAATCCCAAATAACCATCTGTGAAGCAGTGTCTGCTGAGGTCCTCCAGTGGAAGTCGGCCTTTGGTGTGTAACTAATAGTCCTTTGTTAACCTTCCTCATGGCTTCCCAAATTCTTTTTTCCTGCAGAAGTACATCTCAGTACAAATAAAAAAGATGATTACAAAAAAAGAGTGAGTGGAATTTCTATTGGCTCCTTATTTTTAAAAAATTAAAAACCACCTCAGATAAATGAAAAATAAGATTTCTATATGAAGCAGTATTAGAGACAATATTTTAGGAGAAAACTGACATTGAACTACACGGTGTCTTTTGACATATAAAATAAATACATCCCAAACACTTCTCTTGCTATACCAACTTAGATTAGAATTTGCATGTAATGTCACAAATGTCATCATCAACAAACATGGAACTAAATGTGAATTCAAGGCAGGCAAGGCAAAACAAACAAACAAAAAAACATAGTTTTGTTAGCTCCCCAGCCCACTTTTTTAAATAGAACATTGTTATTTTAAAATATGAGGATGACGGTGATTTAGTGGTTACATCTATCATGTCATTGACTTCAGCAGGTCTTAAGACAATTTGACTGTGGGTGGTAGTTTCATGTGAAACTCTCAAGAAGTGCATTTTGTATCAGAGCACAGTCCTTCCTGAGAGAAAAGTTGTTATGCTTCCTTATGGAAATTCATTCTTTGCAATAACTACCTGGATGAGTTTACCATATAGTGGTACCATTGTGACAGTGATAAACAATTGTGACATTTAGTTCATCAACATAGTGAGCTGCAATGATTGTTCCTGTACTTTGCAGGGGTTAGCTTGTGATTAGTGGCTGGCTATTGTGAGGTTATGAATAATTGGCCTTTTTCTATCACATGGGACTAGTCTGAAAAAACATCTCAGCATGAGAACTACCCTTAGGTGGGGAGAAACTTCAATTGCAACCACATTTCAGGTCAGCTTCTCCTTTGCTCAGCCCTGCCTTCTGCATTTCCTTATGGGTGTAACTATAAGAATATATCTCCTTTAACCCTCTGTATATAATTTCCCATCTATTGTAAACTGACTGCTTGAGTCTCTCTAAAATTTATATATTGAAGCTCTCACCTCTAGTATAGCTGAATTTGGGGGTGGGACTCTAAGGAAGTAATTAAAAATAATGAGCCATAAAGGGTGGGGCCCTGATCAGGTAGGGTTAGTGTCTACAAGAAGAGACACTAGAGAGCATGTTCTTTCTCGCCTGCATATGTGCACTGAGCAGAAGGTGGCTGTCTACAAGCTAGGAAGAGAGCCCTCATAAGAAAATGACACTTTGGCTAGCATTTTAATCATAGACTTCTAGTCTCCAAAGCTTTGTGAAAGTGAATTCCTATTGTTTATGCCACCTGGTTTGTGGTGTTTTGCTATGGCAGCCTAAGCAGACTATAATCTAGGGCACTATCTTAGCCGGTTTGCAGACAGCTCAAACTCAATACACACTAAATGTGCCAGAGGCTGCTGACTCTATGAGTCAAGACTCCAAAGAGGAATTTGGACTGTAGAGGATTGCAGATAATTCTAGACTGAAGAATTCTGGAAATAATTTTCAAGGAACAAGCTTTTCAAGGTATATTTTCAGACTTTATATGGAAATGAAAGAAAGGCCTGTAAATTATTTTTAAAAATAGACTTTTTAAAAAGTATATTTTATTGATTATGTGATTATAGTTGTTCCAATTTCTTTCTCTTTGCTCCCCCCACCCAGTACCCCCTCTTCCTTCTATCAATCCCACTTCTTATTTCATGTTTAAGGGACCTCCATATAAGTTCCCTGATTTCACCCTTTTTTACATTAACTTCACCCTGTCCATTTTGTACCTGCCAATTATGCTTCTTAATCCCTGAACCATTTTCCTATTTCTTTCCCTTCTCACTTTCAGCTGATAACCCTCCAAATGATCTAAATGATGCCTTTATCTTTGATTCTTATCCTATTCTGGTTGCTTGCTTTTTGTTTTATTTTTTAGGTTCTGTTGTTGATAGTTGTGAGTTTGTTGTCTTCTTAATTTTTGTAGTTTTGATCTTTTTCTTAAATAAGTCCCTTTAACATTTCATATAAAACTGGTTTGGTGGTGATGAACTGTTTTAGCTTATCTTGTCTGGGAAGCACTTTATCTGCCCTTGCATTCTAAGTGATAGTTTTGCTAGATAGAGTAATCTTGTTTGTAGGTCCTTGCTTTTCATCACTTTGAATACTTCTTGTCAGTCCCTTCTTGCCTGCAATTTATTTTGAGAAATCAGCTGATAGTCTTATAGGGACCCCTTTGTAGATAACTCTCATCTTTTCTCTTGCTGCTTTAAAGATTCTCTCTTTATCTTTAACTTTGGCATTTTAATTATGCTGTGTCTTGGTGTGGTCCTCTTTGGATCTAGTTTGTTTTGGACTCTCTGTGCTTTTTTTAAAGTGTAACTGCACTTTCAGCTGGTTAGCTACAGTTACTGTCACCTCTGCTGCCTCCACACTGTGTCCTCTTTGCCCCAACTCCATCCCTCCTACCTGTCTGGATTATTTTTTCTTTATATCTTTGTTGGACTTCCATGCAGCTCAATTTTCTGGAACTTCTGGTTTTCTTCAGTTTGAAGTAGTGTATTCCTTCTTAATTGTGAAAGGAGACAGCATGTCTACCTACGCTTCCATCTTGGCTGGAAGTTGTTCTAGCATATAATTTTTTTTTTTAGCAAAACTTTAATTTCAACAGCTTTAAAACTCACACAATAAAACTTCCAACAAATGATTTTGACAATATAGAGCAATGGGTTATTTTTACCTTTTAAAATATATACATATACCCAATGACAAGTAAACATAAATGTACTTAGGTCATTGACTCTAACTAACTAATTGATTGACATATGTTTAGTCCAATATAATGAGTAAAAGACATGTTTTTTTTTTTTTAAAGATTTTATTTATTATTTTTAGGGAGAGGGGAGGGGAGGAAGGCAGAGAGGGAGAGAAACATTGATGTATGGTTGCCTTTCACCTGCCTCCAGCTACAGACCTGGCTGGAGACCTGGTTTGCAACCTGCTTATGTGCCCTGACTGGGAATTGAACCAGTAACCTTTGGGTTTGCAAGCAGGTGCCTATCCACTGAGCCACCAGCCAGGGCCAAATATTAGGGCCTTAACAGGAGTTATGTCCCTTTTACCTCACCACATATAAACTCTCCCACCCCCAGAACCAACCATCCTTAGGGTCTTAAAGCAGACGAGGAGGAAGGTGGATTAAAGTAAGGGAAACTTGAAGAGAATTAACCCCCCCACCAAAAAAAAAAGATAAAAGAATAAAATTTTTAAAAAGGTCATGATGAAGATGAAAGAAATATTTTATCTGTTCATGAGTGAGGGAAAAATGCTAAGGCCACAACACACCTTGAAGAGTTTCTAAGCAATCTGGCAGTAACATGCGTGCACGCACGTGCACACACACACACACACACACACGCACCCCTATAACTCAATCCAGTTCCACCACTTTGTTCCTCAGGATATTTTAACATCTCTAGTTTGAAGTAGAAAGAAAGAGAACTACTCTACTTTATTTTCATAATTCTGAATGTATGATCAAGTTCAATGTGGTTTCAATGGACAGATATTTATGTCCACACAGCAGGCTTCTAAGGAGATAGGTCCCTGAATCAAGTGGTGGTCAGGGTCTCTTTCTGCAATAGGAAATGGCTTGAAACCTGTCCCACCACCTTAGATTAGTTTATTCTGTAATACAGTATTAATTTGAGAAGACAATGTAAACATTGACAAAAATTGAGATGTTCTCCCAAGTCAAAAAGTGTTCCTTTATGTTTTCTTCCCCATAATGAATTCAAGTTACACTGAGGTGGAACACTGTAAAAAGTGAATCCAAGTCTTAACCTATGTTCCACAGTGTGCAAATCTTTTCTCCTCACCCATAAAATTCATTCTTCGCAGGCAAGGTAGTTTCATTTTCCTTATAGCTGCTGCCAAATAATGGATATTAGATTTAATAATTTTGTACTGGCTTTGGGATATAAGAGAGTTATTATATTTTCTTTTGACAGGAGTCTTATTTTCACATTCCAGGTGGCACAATATGTCACATCCAAATCTAGTGTTTAAGAGACCCTGTCTGAGGGAAATGTGAAGTTTCAGCATTACTTGGCTAATGTTTGAAAAGAGGCCAATTACTTTTCAGTATCTCGGAGTTTTCTGTCTATTAGGATGTCCTCTAAACCAAGAGGAATGTGCTTCAGTTGTAAAATCCTTTAGAGCAAAGACTAGATTTTCTTTATTTCTCCCTAGAACATAACACAGTGTGTGACAGGCACACAATAGCTACATTTGCCATCAGAACTGATTACTTTGGTTTTGTTTTTTTTCTCTAAAATCGTGTGACTAGGAAAAGTTTCACTCTTATTCTTCTGCTTCTCTCACATGCTGCACTTTATTCCCCACTGTGAGTTCTGAAATCATTCCGAGGTTCCACTCTAAGCAGTCTCAAGCTGTTCCTAGGTTTTAACACATATTTTATAATTAGTTTTTATTACTTTCACAAAATAAGTTTGACCCCACTCTATTCCATGACAGTAAGCCAAGTAATAAATACTTATTGAGCAGCTTCTAAATGGATACCAGCACACTACATGGCATATTTAAAAATAAAGTTTGCTCTATTACACAGCAAGAGATTATATATGAAATGTGTTCCTTTTTCTTATAGCTAATTTCTCATTATGGGTATGGAGATGCATTACTTCCCAAAGATAGCAGTACTTTGGATCAATTTCTTCTCTCCTATGTAGTCAGCTGGTGAGGCACTTTTACAAGAAAATGAGTAAATGCATTGAGCCTGTCCTGAAAACCTTACTTGCGAAAGAAAAACTCACATGCATTCAGAATGATCTTCTCCATCACTATGGACAAAATCCCCCTAAAGTGTTTTATAAATTAAAAATGAAAAATGTTTTATTTCTTTGAAGTCTCTTCTACTTCACTGAGGTTGAGGCTGTAGGTAATTTCCTTTGAAGTATATCCATCTCCAAGCCACCTTTTAATCCATGTACTGGAACTGGGGATTTAAGTCATTTCATTTACATAGACATATAGCCTCACTTTGGAAAGACTAATTTATTCTTATGTTCTACTGCAATATGTATTTGCTGGGAGATGAAAAATGGGGAGATCATATAAACACGCACAGGTATAGAGGGCATGTGCTGGTCTGGCTGAGCCTGGTACTTAGGATGCGATGTTAACTATTGCACAACACAGGGATGTCCTTGATTCCATGGCTGTCACCCTAATGCTACCCATTACCCATTTGAAAAGATAAATTAAAGCATATTTTGAGCTAGACCTAGAGGAAGGAGGAATGAAAATTGGTGAAAAAATAATAATAACTTAAGATATGCAGGTGACACCATCTTACTAGCAGGAAGTAACAATGATTTGAAACAACTGCTGATGACAATGAAAGAAGAACGTGACAAAGCAGGGCTGCACTTAAACATCCAAAAGACAAACATCATGACTACAGAAGAAATACACAACTTAAACGTAGGTAATGAAGGTATCAGGTATCAGAATGAAAGATTTTGTTTAACTTATTTCAACCATCAGTTCAAATGGGCTGTAAGCAAGAAATTAAGAGAAGGCTGAGGCCCAGAGAGGCAGCAATTGAAGAATTAGGAAGGATCACCATGAACAAAGGTGTATCATTAGAGACCACGGCTGAGATCAGCCAAACCTTCTGATTCCCAATTAGTTTGTACAGATGTGAAAATTGTACAGCGAAAAAGGCTGAGATTAAAAACATTGATTCATTTGAAATATGGTATTGGAAGAGAGCTCTACAGGTACCTTGGGAAAAGAGGGAATTGAGCCCTAAACATTATTGGAAGCAAAAACAACTAAACTGAAATGCTGCTACTTTGGGCAGCTCATGAGAAGACAGGGTTGTTTGGAAAACACTATAATCTGTGAAAATAGTAGTCAGCAGAAAAAAGAAGACCAAATATGAGATGGATTGACTTCATGAAAGAATTCACGACTATAGGAGCTGAGTAAGGCTGTTGAGGGCAGGACATTGTCAACATCCCTCATTTATAATGTCTCCAGGTGTCAGAGCCAACTCAACAGCATGGAACACACACACTACAAAATGGTCTTGGGTCAAAAGGGTATTTTCATCGACATTTGATGTAAAATAATCATAAACTGAGCCATACAACTGACAGCTCCCCTTCCTGGAAAACCTCACCAGTACTTTCTGTAGGCAAATGAGTAAGTCTAAAAGAGATGGGATATTGAAATTAAAAATACAAAAGGCATTGTCCCTGAGTCTCTGTGCTGTTTCTTACTGCACTGATATTATTGGGCAGCATTCATGGTCTAGCATATAATTCCCCTGAGGTCTAAAGTCAATTCAAAAGTAATACTAAAACATGACATGATTCCTTAAGTGTCACAGGCCTTTAAGGGCCCCCAGGCAGCATTTTTTTGGTCTCCTGGAATATTGTTCACTTTACTTTTACTTCCTCCAAACACACTGTCTTTGTAAAGTACAATAAAACTTTTCAGCAGAATTATCAGCCAACTCTCAGCCCCATGTTTTAAAATAACACTTAATTCCTTGGTGTCTTATTTGAAGCGGATCAAAGCAGGTTCTTCACGACTGACAACTTTATGCCTATAGATTTCCTGAATAGCTTGTTGTGTGCTTAAATTTATTTTGCAAATACTCCTTAAAATCGCCTCTCCTGGTGTTAGGGAAAGAATTGTTGAGAATGTCAGTATACAATAAAATCTCCTAGGCTGACACAGTGTTGAATGGGAAGGGGTCAAAGATACTTGGGAGATTGTTGAGGTTCAAATGCTTGAGAGAAGGGACACAGTTGGAAGAATAATAATAAAGAAGAATTTATATATGTAGGCAGCATACTTAAAAGAGCATATTGGGGGGACAGAGGGGAGCAAAAAGGGGATGGATGTAATACAACAACAATAAAATTAAAATAAATAAATAAATGAATTAATTAATTAAAAAAAAGAAGAGCATATTGGGTGAGACAATAGAGCCGAACTTTGAAAATCTCACCTGGCCTCTTTCCCAGGTTGCTTCGCGCATCCTCCTCCTCCATGTGGCCCCAGGTTATGGGACACAAGGATTTGGCAGAAGCTACATACTACTCCAAGCAAATTTCATCTTAATTTTTTGTCATAGATTTATATGGCAATGCTATACAATTTAACATATTCTAGGGACCATTCATGTACCAGTTTCTATATAAGTCAGTCACATGTTTTGTTTAATTTTTAAAATAACCCATGAAGGAAGCATCATCAGGCAACCACCCTATTAAGAAAGCTGCAAAAATAGCCTCAGGAAGTGTAGGCAATGTATTCAGTTACATAAGCATTAGGTGGCTAAACCAGTATTTGAGTCCAAGTTTTTTCAAGAAATTTTGTCATTTATTATTGCTTGTTATTATTTGCTCAAGCGATTGATAAACCCACAGATCACCATTTGGTGTTTCTAACTTGGTTTCCGTTGATCATAGTATGCATTGCATGCTTACCAGCTGCTCTTGTCCCAAATACCATTGTCCAGTGCATGTATACTGAAAAAAAAAATTGTGTCTGTTGTCAATGGAAGCAAATTCCTATCCACTATTGCATTTTCATGACTGTCTTTGATGCAGCCTCTTTGCTGCAAGTTCATATTTCCATGAAGTCTTAACTCTACTTCTGAACAGCCATTTAAAAAGCATTAATCACCAGAGACATGTAAATTAAGATCACAATGAGCTATCGCCTCACACTTGTCACAATAGTTATGATCAATAAATCACCAAACAACAAGTGCTGGCGAATATGTGGAGAAATGGGACTCTCATGCACTGTTGATGGGAATGCAGACTGGTGTAGCCACTGTGAAAAACAGTATGCAGTTTCCTAAAAAAACAATTAAAAATGTAACCATTTATGGACCCAGTAATTCTACTTCTGGTAATATGTATGAAGAATACCGAAACACTCCTTTGAAAGAGTATATGTACCCCTATGTTTATTGCAATGTTAGTTACAAAAGCCAAGATTTGGATGCCCATCACTACAGTGGATAGAAAAGCTGTGATACATTTACGTAATGCTACTCAGCTATAAAAAAGAAAGAAATCTTACATTTTGCAATGGCATGGGTAGACTTAGGCTAAGTCAAATAAGCCAGTCAGAGAAAAACAAATACCATATAATTTCTTATAGGTGGAATCTAATGAACAAAGTTAAACAAAAAACAAAAATAGAAACAGACTTATAGATGCAGAGAACAGTCTGGAGGCTGTTCCAAGGGAAGAGGATTCAGGGGGGCACTGGAAGGAAAAGCTGAAGAAGTTAAACACACACATGCACACACACACACACACACACACACCTACCTCATAGGACAGACAAGAGTATGATGATTTTCTAAAGGAAAGAAGCTAGGGGAAGGTTTACTAGGGATAAATGGTGATGGAAGGAGACTAGATTTTGGGTGATGAACAAACAATACAATATACAGAGGATGTATTATAGAATTGTACACTTGAAACCCATATAAGTTTATTAACCACCATCACACCAAAAATTCAATTAAAATATTTATTTTATTTTGAAAACCAATTTATTGCTTTTGTCTTACATTTTTCCCATTTCCCCCCATTGCTCTCCTTGCTCCACTCTCCCCATCCCCTCTGCCCCAGTCAATCCCCACATGTTGTCCTTGTCCATGGGTCATTTATACTAGTTCCTTGGCTAAACTCTTCCTCTTCTTTGCCTTACTCCCCCTGCCCCTCCCCTTCCCACTTCTGTCTGGACACTGTCAGTTTGTTCCTTGTTTCCATGCCTCTGGTTCTGTTTTGATGGTGTGTTTGTTTTGTTCATTAGTATCCTGTATTAGGTGAGATCATATAGTATTTGTCTTTCACTGCCTGGCTTATTTCACTAAGCATAATATTTTCCAGTTAAAAAGCATCAGAACCCTCTGGCACAGAGGCAGTCAGTTATAGAGCAGGGTTTTGCAAGTGATTGCTCTTGTGAAAATATGAGGCCACATAAGGAAAGATGTTGAGTGTAAGCCAAGCTCACCTTCCAGAGCAGTCAATTTTGTGGAGTGATGGATAGTGACCTTGGTAAAGAATATTATTAAAAATTTTGCAGTGTTTGCTATACTTTTTGTTATACATATCACAATTGTTTTTAATCTGATTTTTCCTGTGATTCTCAGATTTAGATGGAACTGTCAGGTACTGGGTTAGAATAAGGAGAGATGAGGTCCTATGGAATCCTAAGAGACCTAGTTAGGGGCCTGGCTCACTGATGCTGCAGAGAATTGGAAACCTAGGAATCAGAGACCGAGACACAGGCAAGAAAAAGGTAGACTTATTCTCAAATTTGTATCTTTTTCTATCATTCTTTTGATCATTTCCTCCTAATATGCATTCTTTATCTTGTCTCTCCTGTGCTATTGCAACTTTTTGAAAACCCTTCTCTTTGCCTGAAGTTGCATCCTATCCAATGTACACTATTAGAACGTACAATACTGTTACTGTTTTAAAACTCTTCGCTGTGTAGTAAATGAAGGCCTGTATGGTCTGACTTCTACTTACCATTAGCGTTTGTCACCTGCCGACTCAAGCATGGTTCAGTTACCATACTGTAATGAACAGTTTTATTCTAGCTTGTTTTATTTGTCTCTATGTATACTGCTATTCCACCATCAGTGTCTTTCTTATGCTATTTTTTTTTTAATGGCCTGTCATATTTTTCCACATGAGCTCTCCTGACAAATTCTTATTCATAAATCAGAACTCAGCCTTAGGGCCACATCTTGTTTGAAGTGGTCCCTCGCCATCTCAGTTATAACAGAAGCTTAACTTCTTTAGCCTTCCCATAATGTTCCTTATCTGCACTTTTAGCACCTTTCATACTTTAGTCACATGTGTCAGTTTGTAGTCCCTTTTCTATTATTAGTATTTAATTTTAAAAACAAGAACAGTGTTTTATTATTCTAAGGTAGATGCTTTTGTCTCAAAAAAAAAAAAAAAAAAAAACAAAAAAAGGCAGAGAAAACTAGCCTTGGAAGGGGGGAATGTTTGTGGGGTTGGAAAATGTATATCAGAAATTACATTTCTGAATGTAATGTCAGAAATTCAAGGGGAGGAGAGGGACATACCTTCTTGCAAAGAGGATCCAAGCTTTCAGATGATTTTGAAAGTTTGTTTGCTTTCATCTGTTTCTCCATCTCCATCTGTGCCTCTTTATATCTCTTGGATATGTTTGTGCTTCAGTTTACACACAGACAGATTTTCCTTAGGAATCCTAAGATAACCACTGGTAGACTTGAGTTTGTATTGCCTTAGGACTTAAATAACAGGAAGAGAGATGCTCCCAGAGAATGAATCCCCTGGAGAGATTCTGGCTGTCAGTGGCTTTGTGTCTGTTCCCATTGTGAAGGTTTGGGAATTGCACTACTTAACAACCACCTGAACTACACGGTTGAGAGAGTGACACTTCTCCAAAGAAAGGAAAACAAAGAAACAAACAAACAAACACATCTTAACTATGACAGCCATTGAGGCTTCATTCTAGTGTTGTCTCTATAGTTTCTCACTGCTCTACAATTCTTTGACTTACCTGCCTTAGTCACTTCACACAATCACGAAAATAAAATATTTTAAAGGGAAAATGCATCGAAACAGATTAAGAATGATGCAGTTGTTAGAAACAGCATCTGTTTATAAAATTAAAATATATTCCCTGGCTCCTGAGTTGATAAATCATTATGGATTTTTGAAAAAAAAAACAACAACAACAACATCAAATATCTATGGTAATAAAGCAATTCAGGTACACATGAACTACAAGATGAGTTTAAACTTAACAAAGCTATTCTTTGGCACTAATGAGGTAGAATCTTTAACTAAAACAGAAATTTCATGAAGGGAAAAATATCAGGGAGGAGGTGATCCTGTAACTAAAAGAAAATATTTTTTCTCTAGAGAAGACGGAAGTGCCAACCTTGATTTCTTAAAACCATTTCAAAATTGAAGTCTTAAATTGACCAGCAGGTCTTTTGGTTTTGAGAGCCATACTGTAAGAACCAAGGATGTTCAGCAGAAGGTTAAGACCAATGTGAAGTTGTACGGGAAGGAAAACTTCGTTCATGTATTCCTTGGCTAGTCATTCCACAAACACTTATAAGATGCATACTACGTGCCAGGCAATGTGCTAAGACATAAGTACGGTTCGCATCCTTCTGGAACTTTCACTCATATACACAAGTGCAAGTATATAGGCGAAGTTGCTATAAATGTTAGCAGAAAACAAAAGCAGACTAATTGTACATTTGGAGACAAGGAAGAAAGGTTTTTTAAAAGGTTGCCATGATTTTGTTTTGGGGTGCTGTATGAGATAGGAGTTTGGAAAAGAGGCAAATCCTCCCTGCTCTGCTGTGTTAGTGTCAACCACAGAAAGAAAAGGTCTCAGGAAAGGGACTTCTCCTAAAAATGTATTTGCACCACCTCACACAACCTATGGAATTCATCCAATGTTGGGTAAATGTAGAAATCAATCAATAAAAGAAACACCCTCACTTTCGAGGCGCTCCAAGTTTCTAAAGGAGGTATGACCGTCCTGTGACGCTTTTGGGGAGCTGATTAATGGGAGCAGGCGAGGGGAAGACTTCACACAAGAAATGGGTCTTGAAAAATAGAAAAGAGTTTGTTAGGCGAAGGAATAAAAAGTCATCGGCAGGCAGAGGGAATCATTGTACAGAGTCCTGGAGGAGAGGGAGAACTTGGTGTCCTGGAGGTTGCAAGGCTGAAAAGTTCAGAGAGGTGAGCGATGTGGTTGGTTAAGAGAGAGAAGAATTTTATTTGTACGCAATATCAAAATGAAATAGAGACCAAGGAAGAGTTTTTAAAGAGAGGGGTGCCTTATGAAGTTTTTATAGCGCTCAGTTTCCAGGCTCCAATACTTTACCCCCAAACACATTGCTTTTTGATTTACATGTATTATCTCACCGGATTCCTCCCCTGCAGGTGCCAAAGGAATTGTATGACCCCATTTTACTAACGAGGGGACTAAAGATGGGAGAATATAACAGCTTCTTAAAGGTCACACGGTAGTAAGAGGCAGAGGAACGCAAAGCAGCAAAATGTGGCAATAGCCCTGATGGGTGTGGCTCACTTGGTTGGACATTGGTCGCAAAGTGAAATTTTCAGTCAGGCCACAAGCCTGGTTGTGGGTTCCATCCCCGCGGGGGCCCACATGAGAAGCAACCAATCGACATCTTTCATTAGATCCAAGGCAGCTCCAGCTACACACGAGGAGACAAGAGTTTTGAAGCTTCAGTAATCTTTAAATGAATGTGTGTTAACAATGATAATATGTGAGGAAGGATTAGAAGTTAACAGGGTTGTCTTGAGAGTTCATTTGCATGGCTAGGTGACTGTGTGTGCGTGTGTGTATGGGGTTGCCTTCAAGACTTTTATCATTATAAAACTTCAGTGAACAATATACTTACTAAATCTCCCCTTTGTTCCTCCTGTTTTGAGACTATTTCTTACTTTCTTGAAAAAAAAATTTCTTACAATTCCTTTCCAAGTTTAAATAGAAAAGAGTTCTGTAAGGGATATCTCCAGGTGAAAGAGTCAATAAATTGTCAGATTAAGCATCTGCCAGACATCTGTTTCTCCTAGAATTGATTTTTTAAACAGGCCAGTTGCCGTCGGTGAGGATAAAGGACTCTCAGATCCTGACTGAAATGTTGATTTCTTCTAAAGCTTGTCTTTATCATTTTCAAAGACACGTCACTTACAATACCTGCACTTTGTAGCAAAGACAAAATGTCATTTACTAAAATTCCATTAGTCTGTCAAACCAGACAGCTCCTAGGCTGTAGTTAACCTTTGAAATCAATGATGATGAGCAAATGATGGAATAAGCACATTTCCAAAGTGTTTATCCCATCTTCTTTAGAGGTTATGCTTTTAGGCACTTCAAAATTTCTGCCCTGGCTGGTGGCACAGTGGATAAGGCACCAGCCTGCGAACCCAAAGGTCGATAGTTCTATTCCCAGCCAGGGCGCATAACCAGGTTGCAAGCCAGGTCTCCAGCCAGGTCCATACCTGGAGGCAGGTGAAAGGCAGCCATACATTGATGTCTCTCTCCCTCTCTGCCTCTCTTCCTTCCCCTCTATCTGGGAGTAATAAATAAAATCTTTAAAAAAAATTCTATTTACAAAATTTCTGTTTGGAAATCTTTATGCTTTTCTAACATCACATTTTCCAAGATAATTTTTAATAATATCAGAAAATTTGGAAATTTGGTTGTGTAAAAAAATAAATAAATACAATAAACACTAAAAATAAATTAAAAAGATGTAGTATTTACCTCATAGACTTGTGGTACTAATGAAATAAAACACTATCTGTGAAAACGTTTAAGAACTAGATAATACTAATTAAAGTATGATACAAATATCTGATTTTTCCAAGACTCTCTTCGACACAGAGAATTATGTACTTGTATATTTTCTTTCTGTCTCAGAACTTTCAAAACATCAATAAATCGTCTTTACTGCCACATTATTGTTCCAACTTTGTAGTTTTCTGGTTCTTCAGTGTCAACAGTTGTTTGAAGACAGAGGTCATTGTCTTATTTATTTCATCCTAAAATGCTAATTCACTTAATAAGTGAATTGGTACAGTTATAATAGGAGTTATAATGAAGAGCTAGGCAAATGGGAAAGGAGGCCAGCTTGGTGTTTGATATTTTTAAGCTGCTTTTGCAAATATTGTGCAAAAACAGTTTCAACATGCACACACAAAATTGTGATAAACATTCCACATTTCATTTTGCTTAAAATACATAATTAGTACAGGTGTATAGATATCAAACTTATGAAGTTTAAAACACTTTGTTATGGAGTAAAGCATACATTTTACTCATATAGATGCTATTTATGGTATGTTTTGCTTTTAAACTGAAGGATGTACATTTTCAAAATGCTAAGAACATTTTGGTCCATTTCAAATATTAGAACAAGTATGTGAATGTTAGAAAGGAGCTTGGTATTTTTTTTAATCTCATTAAAATAATTATTTATTTATTATTTTTAGAGAAAGGGGACGGGAGAGAGGCAGAGAGGGAGAAATCAATGTATGTTTGCCTTTCGCCTGCCTCCAGCTACAGATCTGGCTGGAGACCTGGCTTTCAACCTGGTTATGTGCCCTGGCTGGGAATTGAACCAGCGACCTCTGGGTTCACAGGCTGGTGCCTTATCCACTGTGCCACCAGCCAGGGCCAGAGCTTGGTATTTTAACATGTAAAAGGTAACATACAAAGAAAATGAAAGTAAAAACTCTCTTTTAAATAAATAATTTTTGTAAGATTTCAAGAAAACTGTAAGATTTTCATGATGCTTTATTTTTTAAAGCCCGTCCACTTAGTAATTTTAAGTTGTTTCTCACTATTGTGAGTTCAGTAAAAATGGATCCTGAAGAATCAGGTTGAGTCTATTTGCAATTTGACGCATCATTTGTTTATCCACACAGTGTCAATGTTTGTGTCGATGGTCTGATATTTTTTGCTATCAGTCTAAAATTATTTATGTAGTGAAATATTATAAAAAGAAATGCAAAGTACATCTAGAAAATGTATAGGTGGCACATACCAAAAGTGTCTTAAAATTACAATAGAAAAAATGAAGCTAAAATAAAGTAATGAAATTCTGTAAGTTGCTATTTTTTAAAGTTTTATTCATAGATTTGATAGAGAGGTTACTTATTTATGTAGACTTATTTATGCAAGCAGTGGCTGATTCTTATATATGCCTGCCTATCATCTCACAACCTTGGTATATTGGGATGATGTTCTTTTATTTTATTTTTATTTTTTTAATTTTATTGTTGTTGTATTACACCCACCCCCTTTTTGCTCTGGGATGATGTTCTAACCAGGTGAGCTGCTGGCTCTTTAATTTGCTCTTAAGTTAGGATTTCAACCAGAAAGAAAAAGAATGGGCAAATCCAAGATGATCCTCTGGAAAAACGAACAGACTTGCCTTTTTGTGTGTCAAGAAAAGAATAAGGTCAGAACAAAGTTAAAGTCTAAATTCTTAGCCTTGTCCAAATAATTCAGCATTTATTTATATAAATTGATTAAGCCCAGAAGTGGAATCCATCACAATAAAAACAACTAAAATACTAGACAAAATATATAAAAACAACATCTTTTAAGCCATTAAACATAGGGCAAAAAAGAATATTTATTTTTGAGAATGAGAAACAAATAACGTTGCCCCCTGACTATGGCTTGGGGAAAAATTACAGGGGAATGCTCTGGGATAGGAATCCTAGACAGAGCCTTGCAATCTTTCTGATTTGAAAATATGGAGATAAAAGGGAAAACCACGGTGCCTGGAGAATTTAGAGCAAAGAGAGAGAGCTATACAAAGAGAGAGCTTGAGATCTGCAGAGCATCCCCTTGGGAGTTCAGCTGAGTACTGATCAATGCTCGCCTATGGGGAAAACACCTAAGGCTGTAAAAGATCCATCTGAGCAGGTTAGATAAAAAACAGTGATTAAACAGGGATGGGGATAGCACCTATTCTCAATAGTCAAAGTGAAAAACTATAGTTTTCAAAGCATTGGTTAGGGTACTTAGAAGAGTTTTGTCTTTACCAGTGGGACAAAATTAGTCTGAACTAAATGCTGCTCTAGCCCGCCTAACAGCTTAAAGAAATCTAGATGTTTAAAAGTAATTTAACTGAATCCCTAAACAAAGCTCAGGAATATTTAAGGGATTCAAAGTTACCTGATAAGCTAAAATTCAAGAGGTGGGGCATTTAATTAAAAATTAGCAACCGTGCAAAAATGCATGAATGTACAATGCATTATGAGGAGATAAATTATTCATTCAGAGCCTACGCAGAAATAGCATGGATATAATTGGGGTAGTAGAGGAAAAATCAAATTATTGTCATTGTTTTCCATTTGTTGATAAATATAGAGGTAAGATAAACATTTTAAGTACATAGCTACACTAACAATATCAGAGTCCAAAATCAAAGTACTAGAGATAAAAATCGTTATGCCTGGAGTTAAAAAAATAATAAACAGAGCAGTTTAAATATTGCTGAACATTTGCTGATGACAACTATAAAAAAATGAAACATACAGAGAGGAAAATTGAAAAGAAAAATAAATAAGCATGAATACACTGTGGGAAAATTCAAGTTGCCAAACATAGATGTAATTGGAGTCCCTGAAGAAAAGTAAGGGTAATTTTTAAGGAAGTAATGCCCAAATTTGTCCAAGTTTGAAGAAAACTAAAAACTCACTAATGCAATAAGTTCAATGGACTTTCATCACAATAAACATGCACAAAACTACACCAAATGTGTCATAATCAAATTGTTTAAAAACTACAAATTAAGAGAAAAACATCAGCCAGAGGTTTAAAAATAGAATACATATAAATAAGAGAAAAAGATGAAAGATCAGGGACATCTCTTTCAGAATAACTGAGAGCTAGAAGATAGTTGTACAATACCTTTCAAGTTCTAAAAGAAAAAACTGAAAATGTAAAATTTCTTATGCAACAAAAACACATTTTCAAAGCTAAGGTAGAATAAAGGTTTTGCAGACACATAAAAGCCCAAAGGATTATCAGTACTATAATAAATGTTTAAAAAGTCCTCCAATTAAAAGAAAAAGATACCAGATGGAAACATGCACACACAAAAAGAAAGTTTACCTCAAAATGGCTTTGAAAATGTTAACTACAAAGGGAAATATAAAGACACAAATAAAATTGTATATCTCTTTAAAATAAAATCAATATTTTATAGCAAAATAATAACAATGTATTGGGGTTTATACAATATGTATAAGTAAAGTGCCAGCTATCACCACAGAGACCAAGAGGGTCTCTTAAAATGTACACAGCTATAATGTTCACACACTATATGAAGTAGCAATTACCTTTGGAGTTAGACTGACAACAGCCATCAAGTACTATGACAAAAAAGCTACCCTCAGTAATCCAACAAAAGAGATAAAATGGAATTATAAGATGTACTCGGTTAATGCAAAATGAGGCAGAAGAAAAGGGAAGGGGGAACAAAGACAATTGGATAATAGAACAGGATAGTGGATTGAAGCCTAAGAATGTCAAACATCACATTAAATATAAATGAGCTAAAGTTGAGACCTTGTTATAGGCCACTAATCTTGCTTTTGCTAACAATGTGACTTTTTTTTCAAATATTTTTAAAATCAGCAGATGGTTAAATCCATTGATGGAGAATCCTCAGACACAGAAGGCCAACTGTGATTTTATAATTACTAATCTCATATTAATCATATACAATGAGTGCATACTCCAAAGGATTGTGCTAGAAGCCATATTATTTTTCATGTTAATTAGTAGTAGTATTAGTCATGGATGAAACAATACATTGCACTTGAAAAATATCGTTCTCAAATACTGAGAGGCATTTGTTATCTCATTTAATCACCCCAACAACCCATGAAAAATAATTATTGTAATTCTCATTTCCTGGAAGAGTCAGTGGAGAACTAGGTTACATGCTTTTCCCAGTGTTACTCACTCAGCATTCAGCTAAAACAAGGCAGAGCTGAAAAATGTCCCTCAGTGTGACGTGTACAACTCTGATGCTATTTTCATTTCTGTTCCCAAGCAATTGTCCTTTGATAGGGAATGGAAGATAAATGCCATAAAGTCAGTGGAAACCAAAGACCACCTGGTGAGAGGTAAAAGAAGAAGTTTCAAGTGGGCAAAGGTCAAGATTTTAGTTGAATCTTAAAGGACTTCAATAGGCAGATCTATCTGGAAGAGACAGACACTCTAGTTAGACTTGTAGGAAAGGGAACATAGTGGTGACAGAATGTAGAAGAGGCTCATTGATTTTGCAGCATAGGTTCATGTCTAGAAAAGGAAGTTATTATCCCATCTTTGTGAGCCCTTTGTCTATTTTATTAGGTTTGAGTGGAAGAAAGGCATGGGCTGAGAGTTTTGTGTAATTCACTAAACCACTGAGGTGAGTTTTATTAAGAAGCCTAATGTGACAGTTGATACAGGTTGAATTAAAGCTGTAAATCAAGAAGGGATATTGAGAAATTGAGCTATGATAATGGCTTTGAAAATGGAGCTGAAAGAATAATAGAGAGTGGTGTTTGTATTTGTAGTGTGCTAATATGTATGTGTATATGTTATATCACCAGAAGAGAATGCTCTATTCCTATTGCTGAGAACTGAAACCACTTGCATCACTGGGACAGGGCGAAGGTCAAATTTAGTATTACTTGGATCTCTACTGCTACTTCCAGTCCATTCTTCATCCATCTGTATGGATAATTTCATACTGGTGTCATTTGGCTGAAGCACTCTCTATACCTTCTTCTTGTTATTACCTTTTGGATTCTGCTAGAGTCATGGAAGACTTCAATGTCACGATCACATTCTCCCACTACCAAGGTCTCACAGGAGTTTTTATGTTCTTACACAAATTCTCCCCAGAGAACATAAAACCATGAGTTCCAGCCAGAGAACTAAAATCTCATGACATGGATGTATTTTTCTAGTTCCCCTTTCTGCTTCAACATAGAATTCTTCCACAAAAATCCTTCTTCTTCCTTAATAAATCTTAAGTTTCCTATACCCTAACCTAACAATTTAACCCAAGGTTGTTTTTTTTTTATTTGAACGTATTGCCATGTTTTAATTTTTATAATTTATTAAGAATTTTTATGGCCCTGGCTGGTAGCACAGTGGATAGGCACCGACCTGTGAACCCAAAGGTTGCTGGTTCGATTCCCAGCCAGGGCACATAACCAGGTTGCAAGCCAGGTCCGTAGCTGGAGGCAGGTGAAAGGCAGCCATACATTGATGTTTCTCTCTCTCTCTCTCTGCTTCTCTCTCTTCCCTTCTCTCTAAAAATAATGTAAAATCTTTAAAAAACTAATTTTCAGCATTTGCTTATATAAAGGCCTGAGTATGAAAAGTATGGAAGAAGAGAAATGAGTTCATAAGCTCCAAGATATTTCAAAACCACCTGTTTGACATCGCTGACCGTAAATCACTAATGGCTGCGACGTTTCCAGCACAACAATCAATCTTTCAGCTTTGTCTCTCTTAGATGATTTTATGCCATTTATGGCCATTTCCACAACTGGCTAATGAGCCAGTCATTCTCTCTACAAAGGGATCTAATGCTTAAAGAAATTGCAAAATGAAGTGAAAAAGAGTAAAGTGATGTTTTCATCTCTGCTGTTAGTATCTGCAATCAGTTTATTACATCTTAAAAAAAAAAAAAAACTGCAAAAGAGGCACCAGTAGGACTCAGGTGCAGCAAAGTACTGCCAATGTAAACAGATTGGATTTAGAAAGAAAAAAATAGTAGGGAAGGATAAAAGGAAAAAGCCTAGGTATGCATGTATATCTAAATCTAATAGCCACCTATTTTAAATGGTTTACTTTTAAACATATCTATCAAATTTTAGACAGATGAGACAACTGCTAGAAAATTTCATTTGTGACCCACTCCTTTCATGTGAAACTGGATTGGCCAACCTAGTCCCAGTACAGGCTTGGATGCTGATTACAATTCAAAAATAGGCTAAGATTTTAAGGTGCTTAATATTCACTTTCTTCTTCTGGTCATGCAGGGAGGTTACAGATGAGAAACTATGAGTCCCATGAGAGCCTCTTAGAAGTAAAATTTTTTCAAGGGCAAATAAATGAGTCTTGAGAACATTGTAGACTATTTTTTGCCTTAGGGAGTTACCATCCACAACTGCCTATTAAAGTCGCTGACAAGTCAAATGGCAAAACAAAACAAAACAAAACAAAAAAACCCCCCAAAACCCAAAACTTAAAATTTTATTTATCCCAATGTTTTTCAATTTTTTAAAAGGTCATGTTCCTTTATTTTTCTGATTCAATACATCATAGTTAACTCTTTTTTAAAAAAAAAAGATTTTATTTATTATTTTTAGAGAAAAGGGCAGGGAGGGAGAAAGAAACAGAGAAACGTCAGTGTATGGTTGCCTTTTACCTGCCTCCAGCTACAGACCTGTCTGGAGAGCTGGCTTGCAAGCTGGTTATGTTCCCTGGCTGGGAATCAACCAGCGATCTTTGAGTTCGCAAATGGACGCCTATCCATTGAGCCACCAGCCAGGGCCTTTAACTCTTAATACTAAAGTTAACTATTGCTCCATGGAACATATTTTGAGGGCAGATTCCCAAAGAATAAGATTTTAATCCTGCCTGAATCTTGAAAATAACATAAATTTCAAAAACAGCCATGCAACCTCATCATACGGATCAATCTGGGCAATGATTTATCATTCTTTCTTCCACATTTATCATTTACAACTTCTTAAACCTTTACTATGACTACTAATGTAACAGGGTGACCAGGCCAAATCTCCAAGACAGCACGGGGGTTGGAAAGAAAACGCCCATGGTGAAATTGAAGATTAAAAGCAGGCTGCTCACCCAGAGAAGGGAAGGGCTGCCCTGAGAAGGGAGGGAAAATGCTAGAAGCAGCCCAGCTGCTCAGTGACTCGGCAGAAGGGAGCTTGTGCAGAGCCTTCCTAGGTGACTAGAGACTTGGCCCCTTTGCTAAATATAAAGGCCAAAAGAGGGGCAAAGGTAATTACAGCCAACTCTGGCCTTCCATTGAAAAGCTGGGCACTGCTACTGATTTCAGGAGCACATGGGATTTTGGAAGAGGGTTTCTAAATAGAAGGCAGCAGAATCTCGCTCTCTTGCTCAGGCTTTCTTGGGCTCTTGCTTTGTCTCTAAAGGACAGAAACACTAATGGAACCAGCCGATGCTAGGCCCACCTTGGGCTTAGGCCCCTCGTGTTTGAAAGCCAGCTCCTTGGAGGCAGGGTTCCACGCTGGGATGTGTGCCCCACAGGGCTCCAGCCTTTGGGAGCTACGACCCAGTGCAACTTGGGCTCTGGGTTCCTGACCTGCTTCCTTTCTCTGGGCTTGAGAGCAGCACATGAACTAAAAGCAGCACACAGAAGCATGAGCTGGGAAGTTCCCTGTGAATGGGGTTCCCCCTGCCCAACCGGGGTGATCTGGCAGTGCACTCAGAGATAGAGAGGTAGAGATAGATAGGGAGGTAGAGGAAGGGTAGAGGTAGGTAGGTAGAGAGAGCTGCTGCAAGAGGATGGCAACCTTGAAACCCACAAGAGAGGATGGAGACCTGTTTGTATGGCCGGCTAAAGCTCCAGAAGGTCAAGTACGCAAAAAGGAGGAGCTTCTGGGTGTGACTTTTGTTTACAATCTTTTTAGGGAGCAAAGGTTCTGTCTTGCAGAAGAGAATGGTTCAGAACATGAATTCTCCCAGCACTCCCTACCGCCTCCCCGCAAATTAGGAACCCTGTTAATAAAAACTTACTTCTTTCCACACAAATCTTTGTGTTATGTGTGTATGGTAAAAAGCAGCCAGACCCCATCCCGCCTGGTTACACTAATAATAACAAGACTGCTGTATACAGACTGTCTCTGCTGACATTTGATTGTCCCCTTTCCTCACATTTACCTTGGGAAAACTTCACTTCCCTTGAGAAGACTTTTCTGTCAAAGAAGTCCATATATTTTAAAATAGCATAATGTAGACAATTTTCTCATTCTTGGAGTTTAATGGTTCACAAAAGTTGTTTTGTTTTTTTTTTAAATAAAATAGTTTTATTGATGTAAAAAGTCATAAAATTCACTTGTTTTAAGCGGGCAATTCAATCATACTTACTAAATTTAGAGTGGTGAAACCATCACTCCAATCTAATTTAAAAACATTTCCATCATCTCTTCCAAAACACTTGCTCATTCTAAGTCATTCCTCATTCCCATGCCCACCCCTAGGCAACCGCTAATTTACATTTTGTCTCTATAGATAGATTTGCCTTTTCTGTAAGTTTCAGATACATGGAATGATACAAAACATGTGTCTGTCTTCTCTACTTCACAGATGTTTTTGAGTTTTATCACATTGTAACGTGTGTGAGTACTTTATCCCTTTTTATTGCTGGTGGAATCACACTGTATAGTTGTACCGTATTTTGTTTATTCACAATTGATGGATATTTGAATTGCTCCCACTTGAAATTTTTTCAGCTTAATTTACAAATAAAATTGTAACATATTTAAAGTCTACCTCATGGTAATTTGATATACATGTACATTATGAAAAGACTCCACCTTCTAATGTTATCTTACTTTTCTTTTTTATGGGAGAACAGTTCTACTCTTCCAGTAAATTTCAAGTACACACCACAATGTTAACTATAATAATCATATTTTACACGAGATCCCCAGATCTTATTCATTTTATAGCTGAACCTTTTTCGTGTTATATTCTATGGATTGATTTTTTTTTTTTTTTTTTAGTTTCCACATATAAGTGACACCATGCAGCATTTATGTTTCTGTTTCTCTGCTTGGCTTCTTTTACTTAGTTTAACACTCTCAAGGTCCATCCATGTTGTTTTCTTTGGATATGTACTCAGAAATGGAATTGGCAAATCATATTTCTATTTTTAATTTTTAAAGAAACATCTTTAAAATTTTTTTTGCCTCACAAATAGTTTAAAAATAAGAATCTCTACAAAACAACTGCCCCATGTCCAACACTGCGATAAGAACACTCAAAGAGTTATGATACAATAACCTTTCACTTGATTTACTGTTTATATATTTCTCTCTAACATGAGACTTCTGGGACTGAGCCAAATAAATGTTAACACCATTTAGTGTTTAAATTTTTTTCTCCTCTTCTGATTTTTAGCTGTTTTTATCATTCCTAACTGAAACTACAACTATTTTCCTCAATCCACTCTTTCTCACCTCTTTGCTGTATTTCCTCCAATAAGATTCAATCACTAATGCATAATATCTTTGTATTGTTTACCTTAATAACTGCATTTATTGTAGAGTATAAACTCCAAGATGGTAGGAATCTAATCCAGCTTTTGACCTGATGTACCCATGCAACTATTTGTTGAGTAATAAGTGAATGGATCCCTGTATATTCTAATGATTCTTCTTCCCTTTGTGAATCCCCCAACAATATATTGTTTATGGCTTTTCAGGTGATTTATGTATCTTGATAGCTTGACCCTAGAGGATGACCATTCTCCATGGTACATCCACACAGCCTTTTTTTCCCTTTGAAAAAGTTACATCTCTAATGCATATAGAGTCCCTATTTCTATTACCTGTACATGTCTGCACCTACATGTGCACACATACCACACATGCATGGGCACATACACATATGAGCACATATAACATACTCCTGATAGGCATTCTAAGGGCTTTTCACAGATGCAAGACATTTGGGAATTATTCATTGAATGCAAAGTTCAAGCTGTGGCACTGGAAGACATGTACTTGAAACAACTCCTGTTTTTGCTTCTTTTCCTCTCTTCATTGTCCATGTCACTCTATTACTGAATATATGAAGAGAGTCCACCTGGTATTTAATCCTGCCCCAGGTACTGAACGACTCCTGGAAATGACAAGGCATATATCAACAGCCTTTGTTGAAAGCCCTGAATTTAATATATTTTCTTTAGGCTCTGGATCAATTGATCTTTGGAACAACATAAATCTTTATATATGTAATATCATTTTATAGACCTTCATATAATTGGTAACATATTTAAAAAACATATCATTTAATGTCAAAATGAATGTTTCCTCTAATTAAAGGTTCAGAGAGGAAACCTCTTAATATCTAATGAAGACCCCTATAGCTCAGGTTAAAAATATTCAACAACAATAAAAAGATTTCTATAAAATCCATTTGAGCCTGAGTTCAATAATCCTTTCAAAGAGTCATTACTTCAACAATTATGTTTGCATGTTACTTATTAGGTGTCACTAAAATTTAAGAAAAAAAATTTTTTCATGTGATTCTTCAAGTTCTTCATATGCTTATTAAATTTAATACCATAGTGCATATCTATAAATGTCAGAATAGAAACCAATAAATCTTTCATAACTATCTCAAAAAGATTTAATGAACTTGCTTTGAAATTAGATAAAGAAGCACTCTACCTCTCTCCATAATGTTAGCAGTAGAAACTAACCCCCAGAAACGTTAAAATATCAGCTAGAAATAAATTAGTATAACACATCATGTCCTTAACAAAAGAAAACTGAATGGCTTATAAAAATAAGGTAAATAGAAAGATAATTAAAAATTAAGATAATAAAGTTATTCTTTTACAATTTTTTGGTTAGATCTTATATTTAAATTAAACTCTTGTTTTTAAAATATTTTAAGACTAAGAATAAAAGAAAAGAAGAACTGAGGTGGTAAAGCTATATATATTGACACAATGTCAACAAAAATAAGGAATGCAAGTTTGAGTTTAGTTTACCACAAACAACCATAATATCTCTTTATATTCAAGATATGGGGCACTAAACAGCTACAAAGTTAAAAAATAATCAGCACTCAAGAGGAAATATTAACCCTCAAGCAATGATATTTGATGGAGTGTTAGGGAAGACAGTTTTCCACTATTTCTCTAAATACATTGTTTTCATGGATTCAAAAACTAAACAGTTGCTACTACACTCAATGTAGTTTCACTGATTATCACTAAACAAGTTTAAGATCCTGTTCTTCTTTTAAAGTTAACAAATGTTTATAAACTTGTCTCTCTTGTTATCATTATTTGGACCGAAGGAAGTGTCTACTCTGCTTTTTTGCAAGTTTTTACTACATTTACAAGCAAAAGAATTTTAGACAAAATTATTCAAACTTCAGTACAAGTATTCATATAAAGAACCATTAGGCCAATTTAGCTGTTTTTCAGATTTTAAAGAACAGGGAAACCATATGGTAGACACTGAACTGTTTTCCCTAAGTCATTCCAAGTCTCTTCTCAGCATTCCTCCACCATCGCTGGCCAGATGGTCATGTAGCTAAGAATAGCCATGTGATCTGTTTCTGGTCAATGAATTCCAAGTGCTTAGAGGAAGAGGGGCTTTTTAGAAGAGCTTTTTTCATGGGACAGATTTAGTGGAATGCTGCTTTGGTTTTTGTCCTTCTGTCCTTTTTTGCCTTCTCTCTTTTTTTGAACACAGGTGTCCAAAATTCCTGGAGAAGATGCAGCCACCTTCCATACTGAAGAATAAATCATATGACCGTTGGATATCCTGGAACAGGAAGATAAAAAGAGGCTGGGTCCTTTCATATTGCTATACAAACCCAGATTTAGTCTAAATGTAGACCTTTGTTGCAGAAAACAAATAAACATTTAATGCGTTGAGTTGTATTTAAACATGTTTTTAAAATCATTTTCTATGGAACCAATTTCTGATTGATAGCTTATAACTTTTTCTGTTTTCATTTGAAGTTTGTGAAATTATATTCTTTGAAATAAATCATTTTTTAATTGCACTAAAACATTTATCAGTCTATTTTATGATTTTTACCAAATATACTTTCTCCTATTGTGAGTTTCCCTTTATGAACATTTTTAGTTCAATTTTTCTAGGTCAAAGTTTGAATTGTATGGTTTTATGAATAATGTGTTTTATATTTTCCTTATTTTAATCAAGTCTAAATTTTCATGGATTCAGTACAGTAGTTTTTACCTTTGATAATAAAGTTGTCTCATCAGTTATATTGCTTGCAGTGTTAGTCATTGTTTTATATCAGATTATTTTAAATATTGATATTTCAATGATATCTCAACAAATATGTTTAATAATACTCATAATTCACTTTCAGAATTAAACTATAATCTATGAAAATTAAATGTAATTTTTCTTTCACCTCTTATTTAATCAATTGGTAATAATTTCATGTTTACTAGCCACTACAAGAACAATATAAGTAAAGAACACATTTCATTTTACAAATAAATGTACTTCTTAAATAAAACTCATGGGATTAATCATTATTTTCATACATAAAAATGAAAATACTTTAGTCATGAGAATGTAAGCAAAACAAAAAACTTTATTGCAATATACAAAGAAAATTACCAAAAAATGCCTCTGTAAAATATATTAGCATGATATGATTATCATAAACTTTTTAGAAATATTAACATATAGTATCTTTCTCATGTTTTGATGAAAATGTTAATATTGGATCATGAGTTTTGCTTTCAAAATAGTATACACCTTAAGAATGCACTGAGCACAACTACATGAAACAATATTGATGAATCTGCATGTAAAATACTGAGCAAAAAAGGTTAGACACATAAAATACATCCATCAGGATCTCATTTTTAGAAAAAGATTTTATTCATTATTTTTAGACAGAGGGGAAGGAAGGGAGGGAGGAAAAAAGGGAGAGAAACATCAATGTATGGTTGACTTTCACCTGCCTCCAGCTGGGGACCTGGCTTGAAACCTGGCTTGCAACCTGAGTATATGCCCTGACTAGGAATTGAACCAGAACCCTTGGGTTCACAGGCTGGTGCTCAATCCACTGAGCCACACCAGCCAGGGGAGGATCTAATTTTTATGTTCAATAATAAGCAAAATTAACCAATGGCTATAAAAGTCAAAAATAGTAGTGACTAATGGCAAAAGGTAGTGAATAGGAAAGAGCAAGGAAGGCTTTGGGGTCTGGATTGTTGACATGTGAGCACGCGTGACTAATTCACCAATTCTATCATGATTAGTGCACTTAACATTCTTTAGTGTATGCAAGTTATACCTCCATTTAAAGAAAAAAAGAAAGAAGTGTTGGATTGCCATTTTCAAGAGTTTTTAGCTCATATTCCTGTATTAGTACTTCTTTGCAGTTTTATTAAAGTTTAGAATTTTGACTTTACTTAAAAATTAAGGGTTCCTCTATTCATGTAAGTATATAAGCATTCTAACAACAAGTTAAAAATTAAAGTTGACATTGAGTAGCTAATTCAAATCAGTTAATAAAACTTCCTTTTAGACTTTATAATCTTTATTCTACAATGCTTATCATATGTTTTTATACTATTAAAAATAAAAGTTTTCACACCAAGAGGAGACCATATGTTTAAAGACATCGGGAGTTACAAAGAGTCATTTCAAGATACCTATATAAATAAATTATATATGGTTCTTTTAAAAGATACATTAGAACAAATTTCGAGAGAGAAAGAGAGAGAGAGAACAGAGATAAATGACACAGAGTGAAGATACTTCAACAATTAGAGAAGGAAGCCTTAATTTTAGAAAAAATAAGAAATTAATTCAAACATGGATTAGAGATCTTAAAAAATGTACCAGACATACAGATGTTTAGATGTAAAATGTACCCATTTATAATAAAAACTCTCAGCAAAGTGGGAATAAAAGAAACTTAGCTTAATGTAATAAAAGCTATATATGACAAACCCAGAGCCAACTCAATGGGCAAAAACTACAAGTGTTCTCTTTAAGATCAGGAACATATAATAATTGTCTTTTTGCCACCTAGCTTATTTCACTAAGCAAAATATTCTCCAGTTCCATCGATGCTGTCACAAAAGGTAGGGGTTCCTCCTTTTTTTCTGCTGTATAAGTATTCCACTGGTGGGCACTTAGGTTCTTTCCAGCACTTGGCTATTGTAAATAGTTCTGCTATCACCACAGAGGTGCATAGGTTCTCCTTAATTGGTGTTTCAGGATTCTTCGGGTATAATCCTAGCAGTGGAATTGCTGGATCAAAAGATAGTTCTATTTTTATTTTTTTAGGAAATTCAATGCTTTTTTCCATAGTGGTGGCACTAGTCTGCATTCTCACCAGCAATGCACTAGGGTTCCCTTTTCTCTACATCCTTTCCAGCACTTGTTGTTTGTTGATTTATTAATGATGGCCATTCTGGCAAGTGTGAGGTGGTATCTCCTTGTGGTTTTAATTTGCATCTCTCTGATGGCTAGTGATGTTGAGCATCCTTTCATATATGATTTCACCTGATATAGGAAACTAATGGACATAACAAAGGAGCAAAATAGAACCACAGGCATGGAAACAAGGAACAGTCTGATAGTGACCAAAGGGGAGGGTGGAGGGGGAGAAGAACAAGGGTTTAGTCAAGGGACTAGTATAAATGATCCATGGACATGGACAATAGAGTGGAGATTGACGGTGGGAAAAAGGATAGGGTGGATGGGACAGGAGACAGCAATGAGGGAAAAATGGAACGACTGTAATAGAATAACAATAAATTATTTTTTAAAAAGATGAGGAACTTAACAAGAAAACCCAATTTTACATTCTTATTCAAAATAGTCCTGGAAGTCTTTGCCACAGCAATTAGACAAGAAGAAAAAATAATAGACATCCTAATTGGAAAGAGAAAAGTAAAACTGTCATTATTTTCGGATGACATGACACTGTATGTAGAGAATCCTACAAATTCCAACAAAGAAACCTACTAGAACTGATAAATGAATTCAGTAAAGTAGCAAGACACAAGATAAATATACAGCAATTAGTTACATTTTTAAAAGATTTTATTCATTATTTTTAGAAAGAAGAGTAGGGAGAGAAAAAGAAAGGGATAGAAACATCAATGTATGTTTGTCTTTCACCTGCCTCCAGCTACAGACCTGACTGGAGACCTAGCTTGCAACCTGGTTATGTGCCCTGACTGGAAATCCAGCCAGTGACCTTTGGGTTCAGAGACCGGTGCCTATCCACTAGGCCACCAGCCTGGGCTGAAAACAACCTCCTTTAAAGACAAAAGTGGAAAACAATTATTTTAAAATTATGTTTACCTCTAGATGGCACCTGTGAACTGAAAACTGGCCCCCAAGTTTCAGTTAGAAGGATATATATTTCCTTCACCTTCTCCATGTCTAAGACCAGAGCTTAAGACTCAATGTAATAGACTAGAAGGGCAACAGTGTTCTAGTGAGAACACCTAGAATAATGCCCGGATCTCATCATTACTATGTCATTTGGCCAACTCAGCCTATCTGAGCCTCATTTATTTAAAATCTGTGAAATGGAGAGGATGACAGGGGCATGTTGGGGGGATTATATATGGTAATGATTGAGCACTTTTAAGTGTTAGATTTCTATCCAAATGTAAGGTATTACCAGAGGGAGATAAGATTATAGAAGGTGAAATATGGATTGCTTTTAAGATTAGTGGAGATAAGAATAAATACAATATACAAGAGTGCTGGGTGTTGATAAAATCAAATAAAGCATTAAATGAAAAATGGAAATTAGTATTTGGTATTATCCATGCTTCTTCCATTGTTCTATACTCAGAATAATGTCAAAATCTGTGCAAACCCAAATCAATCAGAACTGTTCATAAACTGACACTAAAATAATAAAAATATGGAGTTAAAAAGCATTTTTTAATTATGCTATGACTTGAATCATTTTTTCATGAAAAAATGGATGATATATTTACAGAATACTCTTTAAAAATTGTTCCTAAAATAATCAGTATTCCTACCACTCTAGTGAAATTTAGACTTAAAGAAAGCTGTAATCTGCAGCCAATATTATACATCATTAAAGATACTGACAACACTTTTCATATTCACTTTAGATGAATTTTGATAATTTCTTCATGTGTAAAATGCAACTGAAAACTTGTGCAATGTCATTCTGTTTCATTTGACCATGTTTTTTTCTATATTTATTTTGATATATTTAAATTATATCTTATTCAAATAAAATGGATGATATTTACTTGTGACAACTCTCTGCTTGCAAAGTAAATTATTTAGACAGAGACAAAAATTATTTCTGACAAATCTGTGTTCGCTGCTACTAACCATTTGGTGCCCCAGGTGCTCCCAAATTGGTTTTTTATTAAAATGAGTTTTTCCAGAAGCATGAAAATTGACCAACTGGTTTCTAATTCTCAAGTCATATTTCATTTATTATTTATGAAAAGTGATTCTGCCAGATTTTCTTCCTTTGCATCAAGATATCATTCCTTGATCTATCATTCATGTGTAAACACTGTAGGTATCTTTGAGATTTCATCATTTCATGCCCTAAATAGCCTAGGAAGTATCTGGCTAAAAACTTCTAAGAAAAACTCCTGCATTGACTAAGATATTTTTATTACATTTCACATTTGTTGTGCTTATGATTTCCAGTTCACCATATTTCACTCCTAAGATTTTATTTTTTATTATTTATTTATTTATTTATTTTAAAGATTTTATTTCATTATTTTTAGAAAGAGGGGAAGGGAGAGGGGCAGAGAGGGAGAGAGACATCCATGTATGGTTGCTTTTCACCTGCCTCCAGCCACAGACCTGACTGGTGACCTGGTTTGCAACCTGGTTATGTGCCCTGGCTGGGGAATCGAACCTGCGACCTTTGGGTTTGCAGGCCAGCACCTTATCCACTGTGCTACCAGCCAGGGCTATATTTTTTATTTTTTTAAAGATTTTATTTAATTATTTTTAGAAAGAGGGGAAGAAAGAGAGGCAGAGAGGGAGAGAAACATCAATGTATGGTTGCTTTTCACTTGCCTCCAGCTACAGACCTGACTGGAGACCTGGCTTGCAACCTTGTTATGTGCCCTGGCTGGGGAATCGAACATGTGACCTTTAGGATCACAGGCTGGTGCCTTATCCACTGTGCTACCAGCCAGGGCCACTCCTAAGATTTTAAAAATGAACATTTATACTGTGCATGCTGAACAATCAGCAAAGACCAGTGATCTGGGGAAAATGTTGTCAATTGGTCCAGATATCAGTTCCTGGGGCAGTATGGTCCACAATAAAATACTAATTCCATAATGACATCATTATAATACATAATTTTTGTTTGTTTTAATGCTTGGCAAAATAAAATGTAGGTAACCACTTACATTACACTACCCTCCAGTATATATGTTGTTGATTTTTATTCTGACCCTTTAAAATGAAATGCTTTGGAAATGTTACCTTGGGCTTTCAAAATTGTATTTAGGCTATGCAGTTAGGACTCTTCAGGGGGTTTAATCAGGGATATTTCCCAAGATATATCACTTATATTTTTATGTCTAGATTCATGCTATATCTCTCCATTTCATGTGCCCAATCTCTACTTTTCCAGTTTACTAATAAAGGAATGCCAAATAGCTTCTCTTTATGCTTTAACCCACGTTCATAGAAAGAAGACATTTATTTCCCCTCTGGGATCAGAAAAATTGGGAGGGCAGCATTTTACCAGTGTTTTGGATAACTGGCCTTTAAAAGTTAACAGCAATGAAAAGTAGATTATATTTTTGCTCTCTACACCTCTAAGTAGGCAAATGAAGTAAAACTTACTCTGACATAGCATGGGGATCCTGGCCTCTCCCTTCTGTGTTAATCTGCTACAGTCAAGTAATTTAACGATGGGCTATATATAAGCAGTTATCTCACAAAGACTTGATTCCCAATTTCTAATATTATCTTCATCAAATATATTCATCAGTAATTACCTGGAACTTACCCAGATATATTTTTTCCCCACTTGGCTACTGTTTCTCTTCTAAAGAGTTTGTTTGGTGGGGAAGCACTGATGAGAAAAAGTAAAGGAAAAATGGGATTTAGGCTTTCCTGAATGAGTTGTCAAATATCATCATGCAACTTCTGAAAAATTAATCTCGTGACATGGTCCATTCTGGATGCTATAACAAAATGCCAGAGATGGAGTGGCTTATAAATAACAAAACTTTACACCTTACAGTTCTGAAGGCTAGGGTGTCCAAGGTCAAGATTTGGCGTCTGATGAGGGCCCACTTCCTAGACGGTCATCTTTTTTGCTATGTCCTCCCGTGGTGAGAGAGGCAAGGGAGCTCATTTAGACTTCCTTTATAAGGACAGCTATTCTAGTCACCTTTGGCCCCCTTCTAATACCACCCCATTGGGCATCTGGTTTTCACTATATGAATTTGGGGGAAAGACAATCATTTGGACCACAGCATTCATGATGGTGCAAAACATAAGAAACTGGACATAAAACTTTCCAGGGAGTTCTGAGAGATGAGCCACCCACTTACATTAGCTTACCAGAAACACATGTATACTGGAGAAGCCTCTATGACCTCATCCCATGGACCATGGAACCATAGGCCATCAGAGCTGGACAGAAGCTTAGAACTCAGCAATCTCCCTGTGTTCGTGGTTTGCAAAAATGTGAGGTATGATACCGAAAAATCCCCAAATCTGTGACTGTGGAGCCAATTAGAATATTGCATGAGAGAAAATGCAGATTAGCATAGAGAATGCAAGTCTAATGGAGACTACTGGTGTTGAGCAAATTGAGCATAGCTTTTTAATTTTATCTTTTCACACACTTATTGTTCTGGAGCAACCCCCATCCCATCAGGGCAAAGCAAACATCAAAGCCTGACATTTGGCAGTTTCTTTGTTCTGCCCTCTGAAGACCATCGTTCCATCCATGGTCCCCCATGCTCTGGGTCAGTTTATTTTCCACCTGGCTTCTGACAACCAGCGGTACTAAAGCATCCCAGAAGGTTTTCCTTCTAAAGGGCAGAGGCTGAGATGGCCAAATGCCTTCTGATATTTGTCAGCCTCCTTGTAGGTGGGAAGGAAGTGGGCTCTTGAGATTGTAGTCTGGGAATAATTAGAAGTAAGAAGCAGGTCTGCCATGGTGGTGATTGTAACAGGCCAAAAATAGAATACGAGAAAAAGGAGGTAATGGGCACTGTATGTTACTTTGACTCATGTTTTGTGTCTGAGCTGAGAATTTTGATCCTCCTCTAGCAAGTCCTTTTTTTTTTTTTTTTTTTTAACAGCTATTCTCAACACCCATCCTTAATTTTCAAACACTGTTCCTCTATTCTAGTGTCATCTCTGTGATAGTCAGGCAACTTCTTCAGTGAGCCTTCTAGGAGAAAATGTTTCTTCTGTTTTTCTTCAGAAATGCTGAAAGTGCACCACCCACACTTTTCCCCCTTCTTACAGAAGTGCTGGCTGAGGGATAGGAAATTCACTTGGGGGAATACCATAAGAGAGCTGAATTTATAAATCCTAACTTGCAAATGCTATATTCTGCTTTAGTACTTTTAGATGTTAATTTGGAATCAACCTGCAAGAATTTCTTATAAGACATATATGAAAAGAAATCAAAGAAAAAATCATGGAAGAATTATATAAAAACATGAATGTTCACAAGACACAAGCATTATTTTTAATTAAGAATTTTAAAATGAGATAAATAAATGTATAAAATAGGTCAACAAAACTGATAGAAAAAAGTTCAAAGTCACAAATATTTTTTTCTTGACCAACAAGGATTATAATAAATTGTATGTCATCTCTTCTCCATCTTATCTATTATTGCACTTACATAAAAGGTTTTTCATACTCCAGATGGACTTTCAGTTCTGAAATAAACAAGCCTTTCATTTGTATAACTTTGTCTTTTGTGTAAGCTATTTCCTTGTTCAGATTATCCTGTCCCAGACATTTCTTCCTATATTTACAAATTCTCATTTATTTTCCAAAACTCAGCTCAGATATTCTGTCTCTGTTTTATTCTTTACCTGGTCTCCATCGGAAAGGTAATAGCTATTTTTTCTAGAACTTTGCACTTATTACTAGTAAAGAACATAAAATGCTAAAATGTAATAACTTGGTATTGAGAATATATTTACAACTGTCACGATAGCTCATTGAAAATGTGGAAAATGTTTTACTCATCTTTGAAAGTTCTTTGCAGAATTTAGCAAAATTAAGCAATGAATACTTTCAAATGAGTGCACAAAGAAAGGAAGAAAATAAAAGAGAATGACTGCATATTTTCTCCATTGTTCATCATGTCTATCTTTTGTTTTCTATTTTGGGAGATAGTTGTCTGAATGTGAAAAGAAGTGAGAACAAGCAGAGGTCATTAGAAATGTAGAACACCTGATCGAGAAGATGACTCATCCAACCCCATCATTTCACATTTGAAGGAAGAAAAAAGCATGAAATGGCTAAGTATAACTAAGAATCCTCTTAACGGTTCGCCTAGCAAGTCTCCATCTATAATGGCTATTTCTTTAGCCAAAGATGATTTATCTATCAAAAAATATATTAGTTAAGTACTTACACCTAAAACTCACTGGCTAGGCATTGAAGATACAAAGCTGAGTCAGATCAAGTCCTTCTAACTAAGGAATTCACAGTCTTGAGGGCTGGGGGTGGTGTGAAAGACCACAGTGTCCCAGAACGCCACACAGTGCAGGCAGGAACCCTGAAGAATCCTATCATACAGAGGTGATGCAGCCGGTCAAACAGATGCTAATCATTATTTGGAAGGTGACTGAGCCTGAACTCTGGGGGTAGAGAATAAGTATGCTTTGGCTGCCTTTAGCAAGGCATTATAAGAAAAAAACACATCCTTCACAAGCTTAGGCAAAACAGTACAGTTTTCAAAGAAAATGTTAGATCAGATGGAGAACATATAAAGAGCACGAGTTTTAGGATTAGAAATGTAAACTGCATTTAGACCCTAAATTGTAAAGGTAGGACTCAGAAAGCTATTTAGAAACTCTCTTCACCCAACCTCTCAATCTAGCAAAGGCCAACTGCGTGGCAAAAATAAAAATAAATAAATAAATAAATAAATATCAGATTTAAGGACTTTCTCACAAACTATCTCAGATTGCCTTAATGTGGCCAGAATTAAATTTACAGAAACATTCCATAGGTAGGAAACCAAGAATTATATCAGGTCTGAGAACTGTACCTAAGAAAGACCTTTGGAGTTGTTTAATAGCACACGGGATTTCCAGAAACAATAGATGGGGAACAACAGAGGTTTTTAAGGGTGTCATATTCTATAATTTTACTCTGCTAGATAAATACTAATTTTAAAAATGGTTGAGGTGCTAATAGTTGAGGAGTATGCAGCAATAATGTAATTTTGCTAGATGGAACAGTATCCTTTTTTTAACCAGCTAAAGCAGCATGCTGCTAAAGGCAAAGATGGTTAACAAGCTCTGGGAGAGCAGGAAGGTCACATAAAAGATATAATAAAGCACCTTCAGTACACATATGAGGGCCAGGAAATACACTTATACTATATTAAAAAATAAGTTATCTAACACAAATGTAGCCTTCCTGTGATCACGCATTCTGTGCCCACACTATGGACAAAAGTATATTTTTATTTAGATTTTACTATAAAATGCCCAAATTTGCTAAGGTCTAAATAAAGAATAAATACAGTGGGAAAAAATATTAAAGCCATCCTGGGGGGGAAGAAGACTGTGATAATTATTAGATTAAGTGTTACTGTAGGTAGTTAACCAGTTATTAGTATGAAAGAGGCAAAGGGAATTGGACACTGAGTTTAATAACTGGGGAGCATAAGCCTCTTTGCTTCATAAGAAAGCTACAGATTCAAAGCATTGCCCCACCAAGGTGATTAACACTACTCCTTTCCCCCCTCCAGTACCGAATTGTTGCAGAGAACAAAGGGAGGTGCTTGACCCTAGAGGCCTGTCACTCTAAGCAGGGGGTGAACCTATGAAACCGCCAGAAAAGCTTAAGAAGTTGATTGGTTCTTTTGAAAAAGTACCTTTCCTGTCCCAAATCCAAGTTAATATAACCCCAAAGGAACAAAGAAGTTCTCTCTCTCTCTCATCACAGTGCATGTGCTTACCGTCTCACCCAAGAGCATGAGAATCATGTGGGTTCAGCAGCGATCAGGACCTGCAGCAGATGTCATGGGCTCCAAAGGACTAAGCTTTAATATGAAGCAGAAACTAGACACTGGCCATTGGCTTTTGTTTTGAGCTTGCTGAAGACATGGTTGGACTTCTTCCATGGCGAGACAGACAGGGATGGGACGCTGGAAACCCAGGGGCAGATTTCCACCTGAATAAACCATCTTGCCACATCACAATCTTCCATGCTTGAGTCCTTGGCGTGCTTTCCTCATGATCTCAAGGAAGAACCTGATCTCCACCAGCCACACAGGGATTCTTAAAGTTTGAGACAGAAACCCTCTTCCTATCACCCCCAAATCAAAGTGCTATGAAATAGCAGTAAATGCACCAGAACTTGGTTAACTGTGTTGAGCTATTGATGAACAACAAGTCTCATGAAAAGAGAAAAACAGAAAGATTGGTAAATCCATACTTCACTTAGTTGACTGACTGTGATACATCTTATTGTAATGTTGAAGGAATTAGCTGTTTAAACATTTAACAACTTCCATTAAAAAAAAAAAAAACATGGAGAAAAAGTATCCTAACAGGTTTTCTCTTCAGACAAAAAATATTTGTTTCAGATTTTTTAAAGCATGATAATTTGCTAACACTGCCTATGTCAATGAAGATTTACTATGCAGGAGACATGGAGAATCAGAAACGGGACCATTCATCTTGTCACTGTTATCAGTAGCAGCTGCAGCACATTGTGAACTGACTTTTTAAATTCAGATCTGAATTGAGCCCAACATAAATTTCATTGAGGGTGGAGGAAATTAGGGTTTCTTTTTGGATACATTCCACTTATCCCAATGCCCTCTGTCTCCTCTTTAGGGGCTGTCAAACTTTTCTATCATCCCTTACGTATCAGAAAAAGGGTAAAAACTAAATGTTAAAGAGTCGACATATTAATCCAGATAGAACCACTTAGACATAGAAAGAAGAAGGATTGATACCTTCTCTCCTCTGCCTGGATAAATATATCTGAGACACAGACCTCTGGAAGGAGTTCTGAGTACCTCCATGGAGAAATGCTGAGTCAAGATGCATTCTGACATATCACTCAGTTTAGGTCACATCCCTGCAAGTCCCAGAGCAAATCCTTTTTTGCCCCTGACGTTGGTCACCATAGTGCCACAATGTCAAGTGTTAACACAGGATGATTAGTGGTTAAGAGCTCAGACTAGGAAGTAAGAATGCCTGAGTGTGCAAGCCCAGATCCATCACTAATTACCCACTGATGCTGGGAGAGTGACTAAACTTCTTTGTCCTCAAATTCTTCACCTCTAAATTCATGATGATAATGACAAAAGGTTGTTGGAAGGATTAAATGAGTTTATATATACAAATCATTCAGCACAGTGCTGAATTATCATTGATGGCCAAGTGCTGTCCCAAATCCTGAGTTCAATCTGAGTGAGGCAGGAAATAGTTTAGCAGATGTGGTACTAACAAGAGAATAGAGGTCTTGGCATAAATCCTTTGTCCCCAGGCCTGGAATCTGCTCATCCAAAGGGCTTGCTTTTTGTCCCAATATTTCCCTGCCCAGCCTCAGACATGTTTATCCCAATCATGGTACTTAACACTGTTGGGTGAACTGAGTTCCTGCCTTTGTTGGGGGCAGGAGTCCCACCAGTGACCAAACTTTCTGAATAAACATCAACCACTTCCTGGTTCCCAAGTGCCTCTGCTCAGTGAAGCTACCACAGCAAGAAGAACACACACACAATGAAAATCTAATTTTGTGCAAGTCAATGAATCCATGGAGGTCATATTGTGGACTCTCAAGCATAATGTTATTAACTCTACTTGCAAATGATATGCTCCTTGACTTTGAATTCAATGATCTGTAGCAGTTTTAACTCCCATTATTAACTCTTCAAATTAGAGTTTGGACTCACTTCCTCCCTGACCCATCTTTGTGTTCCCATAGGAGTCTGCAAATCTTTATCATAGAGTTTAATGCAGACAATGTAGAATATTTACAATTTTACCTGAGTCCCTTATTCCTGGAAAACAGACATAATTAAATAAATCTACTATTTGTGTTCCAGACCATGACAGGGCAAAGAACTGCTCATCTCCACATGACTTAGTTAAAAATCATGGATTAGCCTACTTGTTGACCTAGGACAAGGCCTTCCATGTCCCTATTTTTATCTCATAAATGATGAGCTCAACTGGTTGTCTATAAAGATCAATCAGAACAAAATGTCCATTAACCTTCCTTCAGTCTCCTGAAATTTGGCCCATCCTAGAGAATTAAACACAGAATAGTTTCCCTAAAGGGCCTCTCTGGAGAGAAAAACAACTACTTGGCAATCACACCACCTCATTCCATATCTCCTTGTTTGTTTTTTCTCACCCTGTATATTTCAATAAAAGGGGAGCCCTTTTCTGCCTGTTTTTTTTTTTATGTGGTTTTCCTTTGCAATATTCATTTTTCTGCTAACAATATTCTCCTCTCTTTATTGTATTAATCTTTTTGAATAAAGGTTATGAGCACATGAATTCAGATTTGCTTTTCTTTGACATCAACCTTTATTATAATAATGTTTTATTTTCTGTATCCTTTACTAGGCTATAAACTCTGTGACTACAGGGACAATACTATTTGTTCAAAATTACTTAATGAGGATCTATCACAATGTTGCATCACAGGAAATAGTTATTTAATATTGCATATTATCTATCTTTGACCTCAAAGATCTGATACTTTAATTCAGTGCTATCATTTTTATTCTGAAATACAGTATCATAATTTGGAAAAACAACCAACTAGAGAAAGAATAATTTTTTTAACATTTATTTATTTATTTATTAAGATTTCATTTATTATTTCAGAGAGAGAGGAAGGGAAAGAGGTAGAGAGGGAGAGAAACATCAATGTATGGTTGCCTTTCACCTCCCTCCAGCTACGGACCTGGCTGGAGACCTGGCTTGCAAGCTGGCTATGTGCCCTGGCTGGGGAATTGAACCAGCGACCTTTGGATTCGCAGGCTGGTGCCTTATCCCCTGTGCTACCAGCCAGGACTGAGAAAGAATAATTTTTAAATGTCAAAAATAGATTATATATTATATGGTGGTACCACACAGAACTTAGATAAACTAAAGCTAAATATTTTAAAAAGAAAACTTCTAGCATTAAAATTGAAAATGATGCTTTGGTTAAACACATATGACAGAAATAGTAATTAAGCTCTCAAAAATGTTTCTATTAAGCACATTCATTAATATGATGAGATGTTTGTTTCTTATGTAGCAAAACTATGGTTATTTGAATAAACTTATTCAAAAAAATCATAATACTTTGTGTGGCTGAAGAGTTTTTACACATTTTACATGAGATATATTATAAAGTATATTTTAAATGTTGCAAAACCTAACAAAACTGTTTCATGATTTTAAAAAGGCCTATCTTGTTTAAGAGTCACCTCATTTAGGTAAGTCCAATTACCCTAAATAGACAGCTCAGGAAATTCTCTTCTTCTGCCTTGGTAGTTTTCCCAAATTCTGACCCATGTTTTCACCTTTACAACTCTATACTTAGTGCCTTCTTTGCAAAGTTTAAAGCACCTTCAAATTAAAAACTGGTAATGTATCTTAGTTGCCTCCTACAATGCTGATTCTCTTGTTTCAGACTCAACTGCACAACAACTTATGGTTTTCCAGGACACTGTAACAATATGCATCTGACCCTGACTGCCAAGGCATTTCAACACCTGTAGTTCTGGGTGCATTATTTAGGAACTTAAATCAAGACATTTTTGTTATATTTAATTAAAAGTTAAAAATCCATGGGGAGGGGGACAGAGGGGAGCAAAAAGCAGATGGATGTAATACAACAACAATAAAATTTAAAAAAATAAAAAATAAAAAAAATAAAAAAAAGTTAAAAATCCAGACAGACTGTGAGAACACACTGAGCCAAGAGAGAGCCAAGATGGTGGAGGAGTAAGCGGAGCTACACCAATCTCCCAACACCAAACCGGAATTACAACTTAATTGGGGAGAAATCATCCGGAATAACCAACAGACACCAGCTGGAGAGAAGTCTTATTACCACGGACAGAACAGAAGAGCTGATTCATCACAATGTGACCGGTAGGAACTGCGGAGACATGAGAGGCTAGTGGGGCTCCCACAGGCAGCAGCTGAAGGAGAAACATCTCAGCAGCCGGGGTTCCCTCTGAGAAGGGTGGGAGCTAAACTCCCAACTGGGCTTCCCAGCCAACAGAAACACAGCTGAGAGTAACCAGCACCCAGCTGTGAAAAGCAGAAAGCAGCTAGGTTTAGCTGGCTTGACAGAGAAACTGAGTTCTTAAAGGGACCACACATGAAAATATAGTGGCACCCACCCATGGGGGCTCCAGCAGAGAAAGGGCACAGTGGACTAGAGACACTTAGGAGGGTTTGGGTCATGGCTTTAGGAGGAGAGTTGAGGGAGCAGCCCATGAGTCCAGTGCTGACCCATCCCCCATACAGCCAGCAGAACACTCTTCTCCAAAGGGCAGGGGCCTGAGGGGAAGCCACAGACCCACCCAAAAGAATTAATCCACCCCACTGTGATCTCAGATCACAGACTGATTGGATTAACTAAAGGAGACAGACAAAGACAGTGGATTTCTGGTAGTCTCCAACTGGCTGGCTGACTAGGCCCAGACTGGGACATGAGCTGATCCCAGGAAGTAAAAAAAGCACAGATCCAGGAAGTAAAAAAAGTAAGTGCACCTCTACACCACAGAAGGTCACACCACCAAGACAGTAAGTCAAAGCAGCCAATCCAAAAAGCTGAAACAAACAAGAGCCACTTAAAATGGGGGGACAAAGAAATAAAGAAATAACCATAAATGGAAAGGAGGAATCCCCAGGAAGAGTGCAAAATGAAATAGAGGCAAGCATACACTCAGACATGGAATCCAAAATAATGATCATAGAGAAGCTCAATGAACTCAGCGAGTTCAAAGAAAACTATAAACAACTCCAGGGGAACTATGAAGAACTCCAGGAAAGCTACAAGGAACTTACTGAGAACTATACCAGCATTAAAAAGGACATTGAAACCATCAATAAGAGCCAGGAGAAATAAAGAATACAATTTCTGAATTGAAGAACACAGTAGAAGGAATCCAAAGCAGGCTACAGAGAGCAGAGGATCAGATCATCAAGCTGGAGGTCAATGTAGAAAAAATTCCCAGGCAGTGCAACAAAATGAAAAAAGACTGAAAAAGAATGAAGAGGTTTTAAGAGAGCTGCAGGACAACATGAAACATAATAACATCCGTATCATAGGGATATCAGAAGGAGAAGAGGAGGAGCAAGGGATAGAAAACCTCTTTGAAAAAGTAATTATAGAAAACTTCCCTAACTTGAGGAGACAAAATGTCATGCAAACTCAGGAAGCACAGAGTCCCAAGGAAGATGAACCCCAAACAGACCCGCTTCTAGACACATCATCATGAAAATGGCAAATTTCAAAGACAAGAAGAAAAAGCAGCAAGAGAGAAACAGCTAATAACATACAAGGGGGCTCCCATAAGGTTATCAGCTGATTCTCAACAGAAACACAACAAGCCAGAAAGGAATGGCAAAAAATATTTCAAGCAATGAAAAACAAAGGCCTGCAACCAAGAATACTTTACCCATCAAGGCTGTCATTCAAAAAAGAAGGTGAAATAAGGAGCTTCCCAGACAAAAGAAGTCTAACAGAAGACATCTCCACCAAACCAGCATTGCAAGCAGACCCTAAAGGGTCTGCTTGAAGAAGATGAAGAAATAGAGAGACAGACAGAAACTCAGGTACAAAGGTAAATGGATTAAATGCACCAATCAAAAGACATAGGGCAGCTGAATGGATAAGAACCAACCTTAACTTATGAATGCTTTAAAGTGATCTTGCTATAAATAGATTTTACTAAATAAGGTACAATTTTGTATATTACTTGTATCTACATTACTGCAGGTTAAGTTTCCTTAGATTGGAATTATTTCACAATAGGAGAAAATCAGGTTACTTGGAATAACTCATAAAAATTGAATGAAGTTAAGGAAGAAACAAAACCTAAGAAAATATGGATGTATATTACATAGAAGACATGCTATCTTTCTTATTCACTGTTACAAAATATGTGCTTATTTGCGAGTGTGTAATATATAGATTCTGTTAGCAATTTATGTTTTAAATAGCAACCAATTGGTCATGGGTATGTTGTGAAATCAGTCAATCTTTAGGTTAGAAAAGATGCTGAGCATGAATACCAATTTGGATGGAATTTGTAAACTACTAAACTATATGATTCATGTACATAGACAATATATATTCTCATATTAGCATGTAAATTAGATGAGATGTTTATTCAGGAGAAATGAAAATGATAATCACTCCTACCTAGCTATTTTGCAATTGATATTTCTGGCAACAAAAGAGCTCATTTCAGCATTTTACCACTATTGAGGCATATCTTCTAGGTGAGTGGTGAGTCAGACAATGTTATTTTATTTTTTATTTTATTTTTAAAAATTTTGATTGAATGTGTTGGTGACATTGGTTAATAGAGTCATATTGGTTTCAAGTGTACATTTCTATGAGGTACATCTGCATACATATGGTTTAAGATTCAGCTTTGATTTTGTTCTGCTTATCAAGAACACTTTATACTTGTAACTGAGCACTGAACACCCATCACAATACTGATCAAACATATCCTTCTTCTGGCTAGCGTAAATGAAGGTTGTTTCTTTACCAGTTAATATTTCATTCCAATCTGTTCTTTCTGCTTTCTAGATCAAAAATTTAAAAACACCAAATCATAAAATTGCCTCCAACTTTTAATGTCATGCAACCCAAAGCAAAATCATGAGTCCTCACTAGTTCTCAGACTCTACTGCAAATCATTGAAACTCAGATCCATACCAAATGCCTCCTGCCAGTGTCAACACTGAGCACTCCCAGCTCCACACGGGGTGTTTTCTCCCTTATTGACATGAGCCAATCAATGCAACTTTATTTGACTAAAGGTGTATGTTCCTGCTGGTTTTAGTGGAAGGGTAGCCACGTTATCTTTTTAAAAATCTAACAGTTCAGGTTGACCATATCAGTTATATATTTTAAAGCACTTTAACATCAATAAGACATATGGAGGGAAGGGCATTCAAAAGCAGGAACACTTCAAATGAAAATAGATAAGAATTAAGACCACTGAGTTTTCCAATAAAAGCTACCTATCAAATCTAAAGTCTTGGCCAAGAGTTGATGAGGTGCTAAAATATGCTTTAGAATGTGATTAATTGATTTTCTGGCTTAAAATTAAAACATTGCGAAAGATACTTTAGACTTATCAGTCAAAACTCAGTTCTTGTTAACAACTATAGGGAGTGGTTGGAAGCTTTCAGGTTCAATTTATCTTCTGTTCTTCAGTATATTCTGTGAGTCACCAGTTGTTTTCTCAGCAGAATAAAATGACATGCCTTTTGTTCCTGTGTAGATAGACTAATTTATTTATTTCTGTTTAGATTTAAACAAAAAAAAAAATCCATATTAGATAAATTCTACAGGTCTTAGGTTTTATGGTGAATGTCCATGTTAATAACATCATAGATATGATTATTCTAGACATTAATGTGTTTTTATATAGAATACTCTCCATGCTATTTTTTCCTAAGCACTCAAAAAAATAAAATTAGGATGCTTTAGTATAAAGTTTATTTTAATAGATTTCTAAGTTTAACAAATAAGAAAAGTTTCCATATAGTAATCTATATCCTCATTTTTACATTTTAAAATGTATTGTAATATGTTTATCAATTAAAATTAAAAGATATTATATATTAATTAATCTTCTCATGATAAAATATAGTCAGTTCTGCTATAATAGGACATGCATTCCTAAAGATTTCTACATGGTTCAAAATGTACACGATGAACCAAAGAAGCTGATAGATGCTAAAGTGTGTGCATACAAGGCATACATGCATATTATGTATTTCAGTGCTATTGTGTTCTGATAGGTACATTTTTCTAGTTTACTTCATGTTTCTTGCAGATGAAACCCTGCATAATCAAATATGAAATTCATGTAATGCTCCAACTGTTCCCTAATATATCAGTCGCACTTGAACAAATTTGTGTTTTCATAACAGGACTCAAGGCAAAACTGACCGTAATATCTTTCTATTTGGACTTCAGAATCACAAAGTTTGAAAGCTAATGAAAATCCTTCTGTCTCATTCCTTCATTTTGCTTCCTAGTATGACTCATTCTACCACAAAGGAGCAATTTTGATCTTTCTAAATTGTACTTAAGCTTTTGGATATAACAGATCTGGGCTCAGCAATAAAGCACTTCTGTGACCCATGTTTCTCTGGCCTGAACCCCCTGCCTTGTTCCTGAATACATGATTTTGCCTGATGCGCAGTTCTAGTAATTGGTTCCTTCTCCATATTTGAACCGCACACAAAACCATAATGGCACTAAGGGTCAGTACAGGCAAGAAACATCTTCGGCTAGATCATGCAAAATTGTCTAGCAGCAGAAAAGAGGGATACTGTCTTCGAAAGACATGGATGTGCATCTACACTAATGCAGGAAACAAAGCTCACTATAAGATGATTTCATTTACCTATTGTACATTAAAGATGGCAATTATCTAAAATGACAAATACACAATTACTGCAGGAATGCAATGTTACAGATCAACTCTAGTAAAAGTCATTACCATCATAAGTGATAAATTACGTATATTTTCTGAGGTTAATAGTTTTTTAAAAGAAACATAATAAATATGTCAAAGTGTTCAGTGATTACTTTGAGTTGATTTGTTTAATTTTTTTTGGATTTTTTCTAACATTAATTTTGGCTTCTTGGTTCATCTGTCTTTCTTAAAAATTAAAACCTTTAGAATATGGGAAGCTCATAATTGTGCCTCGAGTATGATTTTGCCTAATCACTATTTTGATTGCCTGGTTCTCTACCAGTGCCTCGCAATCAGAGCTTGCCACCTGCACTCTGTCTCCATTAACCATAAAATCGGCTGAGTCAAGGATGAGGCTACCACTGAATAGCCTTTGAATAAGAATCAAGAAGTGACAATGTAACAATAGTAGGTAAGGTGGTTGTTTTATTAGGTCACTGAGAAAAACATTATGATCAAAAATGTTTTACATTAAACTGCTATTACAATGCCTGGAATGGTTGATGCCCTTGCTTTAAGTATGGTGATGTTAAAATTCAGTTTAATTTCATAAATTTTTGCTGCATTATATAACCCTTTCGATCATTTCCTTTTTTTAGCTGTAGTGTCTTCACAGTTTACATTGCACACACTCATGCTGAATTTACTTTGGTCTTGTTAAAACCTTTAAAATCTCTCTATTGAAGTTCTGCAGCTTGGAATGTGTATGCCAACTGGAGTTTATAAAGACATAATCTTGTAATTCAAATCTTTATCCATTTCAGTTTAACCCGGTGCCTTATCATAGCATCTCTCTGGACTCTACCATAACCTTTGGAAAAGAAAAGTTTTTGGCATGATGCTGACCATCCCTTCTGAGTGCTCAATAAGTTGTGCTACAAAATGTTCATTGAAAGTATCTCAAGTGAATCAAAAGAACAACTTTATTTCCACAATAGGAATCAAATCAGTACCTTCCCTTAGAAAACCGCTATTGATCTGTACTTCACCTTTCCATCAGATGATCTAAGAATGATATGCCCTGGGGCCACCTATAATAAAACACATAAGCAAAAGGCGTTTCTTGTGTACTTTGAAACTCCAAACCTCTTGAGAAAATTTTAGGTTCATAATACTTCAGATATTTGAGGTTTCACAAAAGAAAAATAATCTGTTTGCACGTTTATATTCTTTAAGAATACTGGAGGGAAGGAGAAATTTCATGAAGCAGGCTAAAAAATAAGGGATGATTTATCTTGGAGGTTTCTCTAAGTGATTATGATGAATAGCTGCAAATGAGATAATACACTACAGGTAAGTTTCTAGGAGAGTGGAGAATGAAGGAAGCACTCAAGGAATTAAATAACATATATAGGCCATCTGGACTACCTTCTTCTTAATAGTAAATTTTAGTTAAAAAGTAGATTCTAAACAACTTAAAGAAAAATATAAGTTGGTCGCAAAAAGCACATTTCCCTCTGAAGTAGAGAAAAATAAACTGAAAAATAGAAAAAAGTTGGTAAAACCTTGGTAAAATTCATTGAAATGAAACAAATTAACATGTCAGGGTGTATGAATTTGTTTGAATTTTGTTAAATTGCTCATTCTTTCTGTCTTTGTATGGAAGAGCTAACCACAGTAACTAGTATTTCTAAAGCATGTTCTATAAAACTGACTAATGGACCAGGAGTTTGAAACCATTTTTGGAAGCTCCCTGCTCAATATTTTTAAAAGACTCAATGCTTCCATTTCCCCACAATTTTTGGTAATAGGAACATCTCATGAACAATTTTCCCCTTGGGAAAAATTAACAACCCCACACAACTAAGGAAGAAATCACGGTGTGATACAGCGATCATGATATTACACTTCGATTTTAAATAAATGCTGCTATAAATAAGGCCTCGGTTTGTTCTCCACTGTTTTTGCTGGAATGAGTATCAATAGCACCCATTGGGGCCATATCATTTTTGACTCTGTGCATGTAAATTGGCATACATTTTTAATTGCCATTAAATTGACAGTATAATGAGGATCTGTTATTTATATGGTTAGTTTATTAAAAAGTGTGATTGTGGCCTTGACCAAATTGCATGTCACCCACTTTCTTCTTTAAACTATATCAACAAAATGATAAATACAAGAAAAGAGCATTAGTAATCAATGTTAGAATATTAATGATATATTTTATATTGTGTTTTGTGTGCATTTCTGTATTAAAAATTGTGTTTATGATTAAAAGAGTAGCACTTGGGTTTTGGAGCTAGGCTACCAGGTATTAAATATTGAGTTTGTGGGCAAATCACAAAACCCCTCTGTGCCTCAGTTTCCTTATTGGTAAATTGAGATTGGTGTGAAGATTAAATATTTTGATTTATATAAAGTATTTAGAACAATATTTGACACTAATTCATCCCTCAACAAATACTAGTTATGATAAACATAGTTTGTAAGGTAGTTTTAAAAAGCATTGCTTTGGGATAGGCACACTGTATATTAATAACGTGACTCACTCAATAAAGGTTGTGATTTCGCATGTGATTAATTGACATCTCAGTATCCAAAAAGATGTACCACCAAAAGTAAAAGGATTTTTCTTTCTGATTACCAGTATTGCTAAGCACATATACATAACAGTTTCAAAAAATACTTGATTGTATTCTGTGAATACAATTTGAAGTCTTTAAAGTGGGTGATTTCAGCACTCTATCTAAAAGAAGTGTGACTACATCTCTACCCTAGTAGAAAGAGGTAGTTCATATCTTATAGGCACTATTCCAAGGTAAAAGAAATGAACTCTTAGTGGAAAAAGAAATCTTTCCTCTAATTGCTTCCATAAAAGGGATCTATGTTGTTGCATGTGATCTCTGGCATTGGAGGTGGAAGGATTTTCCAGCTGGTCTCAAGTAGTGTATCAGAGACTAGAGCTTCTGGGAGGTTTCTGCACACCTCTGTCACTCACAGCTGTCCCCCTTATCTAGGCCAGATTCGTGTGTGGGGGAGAAGGTGGCCCCTATGCAATACCATTTGAAGAACAATTGAAATCTCAAATCAAAATGAATGAGACCTTGTTGGATTTATTTTTTACAGTGAAAACAGATTTGAACATTAGAAAGTTCAAGTCTGGTGAAATAGAATTTCTAAATGTTACAAAAGAAATATGGCCACTTCGATCTAAAAAAATAATCTCATTTTGAATTAAAATGTTCTGATTATGGTGCTAGTTGGAGAGCCAAGGGGCTGTTTCAGCTTCCAGCTCTATGTATTCATGGTCCAGAAATGGTTTCCAGGTATAAAGCTGGAACTATCATTTGACTAACCCCATCTGTCTCTCTCCTCTTAGGAACCACAATCATGTACCTTCTTTGGCCAATATCTAACAACAGCTATTTCATGTGTTTATCAGTGTTCTGCTTATATTGGCAGGTTAAGCTCAGTGATTATACCCCTGTTGTGGCTAGAAGTAGAAATGTGAATTAAAAAAAAAAAGAAAAAGAAATGTGAAACAATTCATACAAAACAAATAAAAGTCATTCATCCATCACAGGACAATAATAAACAAAACTAACAACAAGCAATACAGAACCAGATACCTGAATACAGTGATTGGACCTTCCGTGGGCAGGGAAAAGGGGGGTGGGGGAATGGGAGAGGAAGAGGCAAAGAAGGGGAGCAGTTTAGTTAAGAAACTAGTATGGAAGAACCATGGACATGGACAACAAGTGGGATTGACTTTGTGGGGGGAGTGGATGGGTGGGGAAGGAGACAGAGGGGAGTAAAAAGGGGATGGATGTAATACAACAATAATAAAATTAAATTTAAAAAAGCCATTCAAGATAAAAAGTATATCAAATGTAAAAATGTTAGCAGATGTATACTGAAAAGTATATTTATCCATCTTTCCAGTTAACTGTACATTTTAGGCAGCATCTATTATTGAAAGAAATTCATAGAAAAGAGCATATTTTAGGTCAGAACATTTGAAGAGCAAAGATGGTATAAGTACACGAGTCAGGAAACATTAAATAGTACTACTTTTGAAGAACAAGTCCCAAAATAAATCATTTTAATTTTTACATTTTCCATATAATTGTAGTATAATTATATAAAAAGTTAAATAATTTATTTTGGATTATACTCTGTAGAAGAAAGTAAATGGTCTTTAAGCAGATATATTATTCCAAGAGCCTGTCAAAATCTCCGGAAGACACAGATAACTAGGCCAGAAGATTGTTTTATTGTGGTGCCACTTCAAAGGAAAACATCTTTTGCTCTGGCTGGTAGCCAAAGGTCGCTGGTTCAATTCCCCAGTCACGGCACAGAACCAGGTTGCAAGCCAGGTCTCCAGCCAGATCCGTAGCTGGAGGCAGGTGAAAGGCAACCATACATGGATGTTTTACTCCCTTTCCTCCTCCCTCCCTGCCTTTTTCGCTAAAAAATAATGAACAAAAGCTTTAAGTTTTTTTCTCAAAAAAAAGAAAGAAAGAAAGAAAAACATCTTTTGTAAACCACTATCCTAGTCTGAGAGAGCTGTTTTTGTATAATTCTTAGTATCGTCTCATGTTGGTTTTGATGGTGCCCCTTGACCTGCCTGGCACAGTTCAATTGCAACTGTTGTTTTAGGGGATCATAAGAGAAATCACTCCCAGCATCTGTGCATGTCCACTCTTCCTCTAGCCCAAAAGTAGTTGTTTATCCAACCACAGTAATTATGATGATGGGATAATTTCCTCGGGATGGATCCCAGAGATTATATAATAACATTTCACAGATGGTTTGGAGGAGTCATTCATTGGCTAAACCATTTTAGGATGAATCTAATTCATCAGCCCTGTGCTAGACCAAACAATTATTAATCACCAAGGCAAGAAGTTCCAGAAGCTGACTTACCTGTAAGATTATGTTGTTCCTCAGGACCATAGATAAACACGTGGGTGTACTGCACACTCATGCTGGAGAGAAATGAAAGAAGATGATGGGATGGAGATAGGTAATCTTCTATTTTCTCACAAAGTTTTAGAGGACAGTTTAGAAATGGACATGGATATTTAGCATTCTCTTTGAGAGATCCTTAAAGGGACAAGCAGACCCAGAAATTAATACTTCAGTGCCTATACGAGTGTACTGTAAGTTAATGACTTGTGTCTAATATTAAGAAATAAACATTAATGTTAGCTTCCATAAAGAATGCTGTGACATACAATCTTTTTTCTCATGTACGTGCAATCTTACTGTCTTCCCAATTGTAGTAAAGTCATCCCTCCCAAAGCCACTTGTCCTCTATAAATTAACAGGCATATTTTCCTAAGCCATCAAAGACAGAATTCACTCTCTAAATTTATCACAGTTCTAGTTCAATGCCAACACTTGATGCCAGTTACTATTTTAGATGGTAAGAATACAACAATGAATAAAACAGACAAAGTGCCTGCATTGCAGAGCTTATATTTTTGTTTGCGGACTGGGAAAGAGGGGGAAATGCAAGCACTGGATTATGAAATGGAGAGAAATGCTGCGGGGAGAAATAAAGCCGGGTGATGAAGGCGGGCAGTGGGTGAGGCAGGTGAGGTGGTTACATAACATGTGCATTAGTCATCTAGATGAGAGGGAGCGCGAATGGTGAAGTGAAAATGGGATTGCTTTCTGAATAGCCGTATGAATTCAGTTGAAGTGAAAGTTCATAAGTTTAAAGTGAACTAATCATCGTATTTGTGGCTTTTCAATTTTGTTCCTCCCTGAAAGAGCAAGCTGTAATTCAGCTAGGGATGACAATATGCTAGGTGTGTTCAACCAAGAGAGGCAGGGCCAAGGGCTTCAAAACATGTAAAAGAACCATTACCACTACAGGCTGTGGCATCTAAACGGGAAAAGCACACAAAGTGAAGCCATAAATGAGTGGGAATCAGTCAAAAGAGGTCATGAACCTCAACCTATTTTAAGATTTATTGGAGTCAGGATTCTTGAAGGAGCAACCTAAAAACAGAAAAGACTGAGGTGCTTTATATTTCACGTATAGACTGAGTTCAATTTTGATTATAACACAGCCTTCAGTTGAATCTGGAAAGTAGAAAGTATACATTAGAGGGAAGATGAACTGGTTATAGCATAAATTGTCATGGAATGGAGAATTGCTATGGTATTCAAAGTATTATCTAAATGAATATGGACATCACAATTATGAGCTAATATTGAACAGACTTGGATATGGAAGCTAAAGTAGTGCAGCCTGTGGATTGACTAAGACATGAGTGGGGAGCAGTATGTATACACTGATAAACTGTATATGTCGTAATAATGGACTTCAGAGTAGTGGGCTTTGTAGAGAAAATGGTTCATTAGTGACTGTAAGGAGCAAAAAGGACTATTCTTGGTTCTTGAATTCTCTGTTTAAGTCCCAGTGTTTTAAATATGGGGATTTTGTTCAGCTTGTACCTGGGAAGCACTAGACAGAGCATTGCTCGCATGCTTACTTAAATCTGGAAAAAATCAAAATTTGTAACTTTTTAAAAGCCCTTCAGAAACCTATGGCTGTTAGGAGAACAGCCCATCTCGAGCGAAGAGAGAAACTGGTGTCCACAGGGGAGAAAGGAACTGGACGTTCACTTACCTAAAATAGTTCTCATTTCACTTCTTGGAAATGGTTAGTTTGATTTTTATGTAAAACAGTCCCTTTCTCTTGACTGCTTTTTCTCATGATTATGGGTTATGGATTTTCTTTTATCATTTTATATCATGTAAATTTTGATGGACACTAAATATAATTGAAAAGGCTTTCATATCCTGATGTATTTTCAATAGCACTATTATGTGTAAGTGAAAATAATGTTCAATACATATCACTGTTTTCTCTAAGTATGATATCGACAGAAATCAGTTTATTTAATGCTGTGTTGCATTTGTCAGCAAAAATAATAATGAGTTTGTGCAACAAACTAAGTTTCACAGGGTTTACCTGCTGTTCCCTGACTAAATGTGACATTATTGTTCAGGTATGATTTCCACTTTCAGTATCTTCTCCCTTTTCCCTAATGAAACAGAAACCAAGACAGCACTCCATGTTCCGAAACCTGGAGGATCATGATGAGACATTTCTGTTATTTGCATACTGTATAAAATGTTTTAAAAATTAAAACTAATGTAAAACCTCCATGGTGAATAAAATATAAAAATTAAAAAAGAATTTTAATTAAATTTATTGGGATAACTGGTTTTAAAACCTAGGTTTCAAGTGCACAATTCTATTGTACATCCTCTGTATACCCACCATCTAAGGTTAAATCTTCTATCACCATATATTTTATCCCATTTACCCTTTATTACCTGCCACTTCCCTTTCCCCTGGTAACCACCGTGCTACTTGTGTCTGCAAGTTTTGTTGGTTTTTCTTGTTTATTTGTTGCTTTCAGTTTTATATCCCATGTAGGGCATATGGTTCTTAACTTTTTCTGTCTGACAAAGTATAGTTAGCATATCATATTTGTTTCAAGTGTACAACATGGTGATCCAACATTTACATATCTTATATTGTGATCACCATGAAAAGTCAAGTAATCATGTGCCACTGAGCAAAGTTATTACCATATTATTGACTATATTCCCTATGCTTTACATTAATTCTCTGTAGCTTATTTATCCTATAACTGAAAATGTATACCTTTTTTTCCCTTTCACTTTTTCCACTCACCTACCTCACCCCTCTCCCTTCTGGCAACCATGAGTGTGTACTCTCTATGAGTCTGTTTCTGTTTTGTTCTCATTATTGAATTTTGAATGAAATCTTTGCTTCCAAGTCAGAAGCCATGAAGAAACAATGAAAAAGATAACATGAAAACTAAATGAGAAATGGAGATGGTGAAGAACTTTGCATGTCAACTCTATATGAAAAATTCTAAAGGAAGAGAAATTGAATAGAAATTAATTCTAATACATCTTACAAATGACAAACTTGAATACTTAGATACTATGTATTATATTCATAACTATCAATTCAGAAAGATGTCTGTTAATATAAAGTTTTCCGTGAAACAAAGTCATGAACACCATATGAGCTGATGTTTATTTAAATATTATGTGAATTTACATGCATATGCATTTATTCCTAGAAAATTTGTAGAGCATATGGACCAAAATGTTACTACAAGTCACGTCTGCAGATTAAAGGTGATCATCACTTTCCTGTTCCCATCTTTTCATATTGTTTGCATGATTAGGTTTGCCATTTAACAAAATTAAATGAATTAAAATGTAACGTAGAAATAGAAGAGGGATTCTTTTATTAATACTTCTTAAAAGTATTAATAAAATAAAATTATTTTATTATTAATAAAATAAAATTAATAAAATGCTGCTTATGGCAAGTAAATTCATTTGACTGAAGTTGAGTTATATTTTCTATGCCCATTACAACAGAAGACTATCCTTTCAGTTTGAACTAGGATCATTTCACCTGAATTCACCTGCCTCATCTATCTCTTTCCTCAGGTGGGATGCTCTCCATTATGCTTTTATAGCATCACTGCATTTACAATATAATATCTTTTCCAGAAGAAGTAGTGCCAATGTATATACTGGAGATAAATGCAAACATGACACATTTTTAAAGAACATGGTAACATGAACATGTAAATACCATGTTTTAGTTTCCCAAGTGAACAGTGAAGTCCAGAGTCTAGATTAAGACCAACCAAAGAAGCTTTAGTTGCTTTCATGGGTAAAGTCTGGAAAAGCAAGTGATGTGAAAATACAATCAGATGTGCTTCATAAAGCAGCTTTCATAACAGTACTGAAAATCCTTTTGTTGAAGGATAAAGAAATGCTGGCACATTGAGAAGATAGTTCAGCCAACTTGAATTACTGTGTTTTCAAATTATCATTGTGGATGTTGTCATTATTGTTGTTATTTTAAGTATGCAGTGCATTCACAGAGTGACAATTCAAAATTGCAAAAAGATAAACAACCACCTTCTCATGTACCCAAGGAATGTGTTTCTCTGGCTTAAACACCAGAACCCTTACAGACACTTACATTATGACTAAGGCAAAAACAGGAAAGTGACTATCCCCTAATTTATTGCTTAAGCTTTGATGTTTATATATCTGAGGTTAATAATTTTCATTTGCACATGTTTGTTATTTTCTGGAAATGTGAGGATCAAGAAGATCATTAAAAATGAATCATTATCATTTCCTGAGACTGATTTAAAAGATGAAGACATAGTCTATCCTGAAAAACAGAGTTTATTATCATTATCACAGTTTCAAAAAATAACTTTCACCTAGCAAGACCTTCTTGTGTTAGGTATCATATCAAATGGTTTCCACTCAGTCAATCCTGCTCAAGATCTTGCTTTGTAGCTTCATTACCTTTTTCTCACAGACAAGCAAATTTGAACCAACTAAGTTATAGAATTATTCTTATGACTTGCAAGTGGCCATTACAGACTAGAGGGGTCTCTAACAATACTGCTCTCTGACACCAACTTAACAGTAATCAAGTCCATATCCTTAATTAACCATCTGCTATGGACTAAATGTTTGTATCCCTCCACAAAAATTCGTATCTTTGAAATTTATCTTCAAAGATAACAGTATTAAGAGATGGGGCCTTTGGGAGGTGATAAAGTCATGAGGATGGAGGTCTCATAAATGAGATTGATGCCCTTGTAATAAAAGAGGCTGAGAAGCAATCGCCAGCCCTTCCATCACCTGAGGTTACAGGTAACAAAGTGGCATCTATGCACCAGAAAGCTGCTCTTGTCAGATTTTAAACCAGCCTGCACCTTGATTTTTGACTTCTCAGCTTCCAGAGCTGCAAGAAATACATTTATGCCCTGGCTAGTGTGACTCAGTTGCTTGGAGCATCATTTCATAGATCAGATGGTGGCTGGTTCAATTCCCCGTCAGGGCACATAACCAATCAAATGATATTTCTCTCTCTTTCGCTCCCTTCCTCTCTCTCTAAAGGCAATAAGAAGGAAGTCCTCAGGTGAGGACAATAGAAAAAAAAATACATTTCTATTGTTCATAACCTACTCAGTTTATGGTATTTTTTATAGATGCCCAAAAGGATGGAAACAATATAATTCTAAAATAACAACTAGGGCCAACAATAAAAAATCAGTCAAACTTTAAAATTAAATAGAAATAGCTAACTTTAAGAAATGTTAAATGTAATTACTTTCACTGTGGTAAGAACACTTAACTACTCTTAACAAATTTTAGGGGCACAATACAGTATTTTGAACTATAAGCAGAATATTAATTTTAAGGTGATCAGAAAGCTTAGTTACCATATTCATGTAATTGGCCATTAAGCTCCTCTACTGTGACATTTCAAATTATGAATCTTCATAGTTATGAAAAAAGATTCTCTCATGAGGGGAAAATATCATCTCTGCTTGCCACAGGGGGCTTTATAATTTTTACACTGTCATTTTAGTCTCCTCTATCAAATAATGTAAAAAACATTCAAATCATGACAGATAAAATTTCTATCACCTCCCCACAACGACCACCAAAGTTTTCTAGGTATCAAATAACCCCACTGGCTCAGGCTAGCACTGATTTGACTCTCTATTGCCTGTTCAAGACCTTCACAAAGTCAATCATAGTGTGTGTACTCTTTTCTGTCTGCCTTCCTTCCCTCACACAATGTTAGAGATTTATCCATGATGTTATATGTACCATTAGTTATGGTGCTGAGTAGTATCTCTCCCTATGGCATACAGTACAATATATACATTGGGGTAGATTTTTTGATGACTTGACCAACATATTTATATTTTTTCTTTAAAAAATTTATCATTTTTTAGAGAGAGGGTAAGTGAGAGAGGCAGAGAGGGAGACAGACATCAATGTATGGCTGCCTTTCACCTGCCTCCAGCTACGGACCTGGCTGGAGACCTGGCTTGCAACCTGGTTATGTGCCCTGGCTGGGAATCGAACCAGCAACCTTTGGGTTCACAGGCTGGCACCCTATCCACTGTGCCACCAGCCAGGGCTTATTTATACTTTTTAAATATGAGTTGCAATTATCCTCTCCCAGTTGTGTACTTCACCTGCATCCTTTCATTATGTCTGATTAAGGGCCTGCAATGAAAAAGAACAAAGATTACTTCATACTGGGTTCACAATGGTTTCAGATTTCTTTGTCCAATCGTGTTGCACTAGTGAACTGAACCTCCCTTTGCTCACTGAGAGCAAAGACAAAAGGAAACAAAAACTGAACAGAGTTTAATGGATGATGATGAGCATTTTTTTTTCTCATAAATTTGAAAAGATGCGGTGCACCCAGCATTTCTTTAAGGTTTGTAATCATGTTTATATAATTAGGTTGGCTGCTCAGAAGGAAAGATAACGATAGGTCGTCTTATTTGCCCATCTTTTGTTCTTGTTTACAGTCCCTTTGTGACAATATTCCACCCTGTGTCCCTCCACTACCAGAAGACTGGAGAAAGTTCACACTGTAAAATGACATATTATTTTTATAACTACAATCTGTTTGTTCACTTTTGACAGTCCACAAGGTATCCTTTTGTTTTCTTTCCATTAGAAAAATATTTAATAGTCAAAAGCTTCCTGGAGCTTTCGTTCTTTTCAACAAATGAAAAAATACAATACTGTTATTTTAGTTTATACCTGAAGCTATATTCCTTAATGGCAAGCAGAAAAACTTGTCATAGGAATATATTGGTTCCTTATTTAATATTATAGAAAAACTGAGCCTATAACAGATCTCCTTAGCCCTTTTTAAATAGAACCGTACAAAGAAAGCAATACTCAGGAAATGAACACATATCAACTAATTACATCCACAATGAACCACCCAGATTCACTGAGATATTTTTGACATGTAACATGTAAGTTTAAGGCATACGATGTGATGATTTGATACACATATCTTTTGGGAAATGATTACCACTCTAAGGTGAGGTTTTATTTCTTGCTTTGTGCCTCACAATTTTTTATTGAATGTCACTTATTTATGTAAGGAGTGTTATTTGTCCCTTTCTCTTATTTTGTCATATCAGTAGTATTAAGGGGTGGAAGGTTTAATCAATTCCATCAGAAGTTGAACTTGGCTTCAATTTTACTGTTGATAGTCTACCTTAGTTGTGGATTATTAATTTGTGGTTAGAGTGAGCTCCAGGAACTCCAGAAAAAGTTCTCAATATTCCAGCTCCTCTCTTTACCTTGGATGACATCATATACCTTTGACTCAGAGAGAACATTTCTCCATGGTCTGTTTCCCCTGTTGCCCCTACCCCACATTCCTGTTGTAAATCACCAGCTGCTCCAGCCTCTCCTAGGCAGGCCCTGGGTCTTCCTCCTCAGAATTCCTACTTCTTTTTCCTAAGGCAGATAGGCTCTGTCTTTCATTTACAGTTGATCTTGGACAGGGTTTTCTTGCTCCTCTCCCAGGATTGGTAGACCTAGATTTGGTATTTGTGCCAAAACCAAGTTTGTTTCCATATCTTGGCTATTTTAAATAATGCTACAGTGAACACAGGGGTGCATATCTGTATGTTCAAATTCATGCTTTTTAAGGTTTTAAAATATATATCCAGAAGTGGGATTGCTGAGTCTTATGGTAGTTCTATTTTTATTTTTGAGGAATCTCCATATAGTTTTCCATAGGGACTGCACCATTTTACAATCCCACCAACAGTCAATGAGTGTATTGTGGATTTTTATAGATTTTAAATTAATTTATAGTTGTTTTGTTACAGTTATCTCATTCCCCCCCCCCACCATTTCATCCCCTTGCCCCACCCACTCTATTCCCTCTCCTTTAGTCAATCACCACCTCATTGTCTATGTCTGTGGGCTATTTCCAATGGTCCCTTGGCTAAATCCTTCCCCTTCTTCATCCCTTTCTCCTCCTCCCTCCTCCAATCTAGACACTGTCAATCTGTTCCTTGTTTCCATGTCTCTGGTTCTAGTTTGCTCATTTGTTTGTTTTGTTGATTAGTTTCCTGTATTAGGTGAGCTCATATGGCATTTGTCCTTCACCATCTGGCTTATTTCACTAAGTATAATATTCTCAGTTCCATCCATGCTGTTGAAAAAGGTGGAAGTTCCTTTTTTCTTTCTGCTGCGTAATATTCCATTTTATAAATGTACCACAGTTTTTTGATCCATTCATCCACAGAAGAGCACTTAGGCTGTTTCCAGGACTTGGCTATTGCAAATAGTGCTGCTGTGAACCTAGAGGTGCATGGGTTCTTTTGAATTGGTGTTTCAGGATTTTTCAGGTATAATCCTAGCAGTGGAATCACTGGCTGAAAAGGCAGTTCCATTTTTAGTTTTTTGAAGAAATTCCATACTGTTTTCCACAGTGGCTGCACCAGTCTGCATGCCCACCAACAGTGCACTAGGATTCCATTTTTTCCACATCCTCACCAGCACTTGTTGTTTGTTGATTTGTTAATCATGGCCATTCTGATAGGTGTTTTTAATTTTAAATTGTACTTGTTCATTCTGCTATATAGGAAAGTGATTGATTTGTACATTCACCTTGGACTCAGCAAACTTGAGATAACTACATATTAGTTCCAGGGTATTTTGGGGGGTTGGGTCTCAGAGAGAGCAAAGTGAGGAATTTCCATAAGAAAACAGTGCAAGAGTTTGATGACATCCTAAGGAATGGGATCATTATCTTGACTCCAGGTGAGAATAGAAGTGGCACTGTTGTAAAAATTAAATATTAATATACATAAAGCTGTTTGTAAAGTGCTTTGCACTTGTTAGACACTGTGATGGATTAAATTGTGCCCCCAAAAGTTCATATGGTGAAGTTATAACCCCAGTTCCTCAGAATATTACTGTATTTGGAGACAGGTCTTGGTCCTGACCCAATATGACTAGCGTTCTTATATAAAAAAGAAATCTGGACATAAAGTATGTAAAGAAACAAAAGATGAACATCTACAAGTCAAGGACAGAGGCCTGGAACAGATTTCTCTCTTATGATGCCCTGTTGTCACCTGGATCTCAGAATTCTAGTCTCCAGGGACTGAGAAAATAAATTCCTGCTGTTTAAGCCACCTACTCTGTGGTACTTTGTTATGGCAGTCCTAGCAAATTCGCATAAGCACTGTTTCGTGTTAGCTATAAATAGTAAATCTCCTGGAAAATAGGCCATTTGATCTCTGTATTAATGATTGGGAAATACTACTCTTTCCTACAGAATAGATCTCATGGTACACTTTAATGAATCTCAAGTCTTTCACTCAGTAAAATCCCAATTATCGAAAACACTTACTGCAAAGCAATTCATATTACGGACAATCAGTGATTCCCTTCCTCCCACTGCTCCAGTGATGGCAACACCAATATTTTATTCCCATTGCTCCAATTAGAGCCATGTGCCCTTCCCTGAATCAATCGCTGCAAGTTAGAAGCTAGAAAAGACCTCAGTGTCCAGTTAAAAAGTTTAAAGCATCATCTTATAACTATAGCTAGTCAGTTGGGAAATCATCTCTCTCTACCCCCAAATCTTTAAAGATCTCACACATTTACTGTTATTTTGGGTTTGAAGAATTATAGAACATTTCTAAAATTTCTGCTTATTCAAATTTCTGATGCAAGACAGGGCAGAGCCTTTGAATGATAACAATACTAGTGTGAACAATCATAACATGAAAGAATTTAAAGTTTTAAGCAATACTAAAATAATCTAATTCATTTCTACAATTGACTGACATGAGCGCAGGTGTCTAGCTCAAATCCCGTCACTCCAGACCCAGGCTCTATTCACTCAACCACAATATCAAGAATGAAAATCAACCTTGGCTGGTGGCACAGAGGGTAAGGCACTGGCCTGTGAACCCAAAGGTCACTGGTTCGATTCCCCGGCCAGGGCACATAACCAGGTTGCAAGCCAGATCTCCAGCCAGGTCCATAGCTGGAGGCAGGTGAAAGGCAACCATGCATGAATGTCTTTCTCCCTCTCTCCCTACCCCTCTCTAAAAATAATAAATAAAATCTTAAAAAAAATAGAATGAAAATCAAATGGACTTTCAGGTGAGAATGAAAATTTATTGGTATGAGACGTCAAAATTGTTACATTTTTCCCAGCTGAAAGAAATCAGATTCAGTTTTGCTCTGCCTGGTGGATGACTAAATGTAATTCTTCCATGGCTATAAATGGCCTCTCTCTGAACACTATTCAGAAATTGAAACAGCATAGCAGGGAGGTGTTGATGTCTGCAGATTTTAAACTGTCTGATCACTTGCAGTGATGAAAAGAGGTGGCAATGAGAGGAGAAGAAAGAGAGCTTTATTACAGACTGGTTTTTAACACTTATTTGTAAAAATCATTTTAAATACTGTGATTTTTAGAATGATGTCATTTCAAGGCAGACAGTCTGGCCTAACAGTAGGGTTCCATTTCCTTAAACTGTTGTAATCATTTAACACGTTAGTAGATCAACAAAATGTGAAATGACGGTGCTCCTTTCTTCCAAAAGGAAAGATGTTCTTGATGCGGTTATGTTTAAAACATAAAGTTGCCCAAATTGTCTCCTTTCCATAGTAAATCACTTGAAATTTAAAGAGAAGTATTCAAAATATTATACTTTTATTTAATGTTATTTTTTTTATCCTTGCCCAGGAACATTTTTAATTGCTTTTAGAGAGAAAGGAAGGGGAAGAGGAAGGCAGAGGGAGAAACATCAACGCGAGAGAGAAGCATAGATTGGTTGCCTCCCAGTTGGCCCCCCAGACGGGCTCCTGGACTCACATTAAACCCACAATATTTCAGTGTCAGGACTAACTCCAACCAATAGAGCCACAGTGGCCAGGACAGAATAGTATGCTGCTTTTAATAAGACACCCTTAGGTATATTAATTACATATATATTTTGAATAAAAAATCCATATTTCATTAACCTCTTTCTAACAAATTGCTCAGTCTAACCAAAATACTACATACAGGAGGTGGACGTGACTTTCAAGGAAAAATGGTACATTTGGAGAAGTGTTTCTTACTCCTAGTGTCCTCTTAGCAATAAATACTTCATTTATTAAATTAATTGATTAAATGAAAACCAGATTTTTCTGGTGTCATGAAAAATGTAAAAATTTAACTAGGGTATGTTTGCCATCCTGATTTTCAGGCCCCTTGATCTGATTGATAATAGCACCCCCCTCACCTCCATAAGAGGTAATTTCAAAATTATTTAGCCTTCTTTTTTCTCCCACACTGTGTCAGGCCGTGGGGTCATCAAGCTTCAAGAAAGAGGAGCACAACATGATGTTTTATCTCATTTCGACAGGTTTACAGCATTTCAGGTGGCTCAGAGGGCACATGTCCGCGTTCAGCCAGGAATATTTCATGTTTCGAAAGGCTTTCCTCTGTGTTCAAGCTGAGGGGTCTTCAGCGTTTCCTTAGAAAAGGCGATATTCCTCTTCCACACATTTCCACTCATTTGAAAGGGTGATCGAGCTGAATCTCAGAGATCCTGAGCGAAGTTGTCACTTGACATTCTGATCCATGTGTTTTCCTTCAGGGTGACAGAAATACCTCACCATGGGTGAGAACGTGCTTATTATCCTTGTTTACACGGAATCCTTCGGCAGCACGAAGCGCACCTTTGTCAGCCAGCATGACTGTGGGCAGGCGCAACTTCGTTCGGCAGGAGGGGTAATCACATTGACTGCTCCGAAACTACAGGCTGGGCAAAATCAATCTCTGGGGAAGCAGCTGCCCTGCTTCGACGCTAACTCACATCTTGGGAAAAAATCAAAGCGAACCCTCTCTTTGAATGGCTTTTCAAAGAGTCTGCACAACATTTGAAAAGACTTTCATTTAATCACACTTCGGGACATTAGTTACTCGGTCTATTAATGCCCCTGACAATACCGCACATGAACAAAAGACAAAGCTATTACAGAGTTCCAATTAGAGTTGTTAACTCGAAAATTTTAAGTAAATAAAAGCATCCCAAATGTACCACAACAAGGACAGCTTGTCTAGTTTTTCCCGTTTATTAGCAGGATGACCTTTTCCCATGTCCTTATCTTTGAAGAGAGGGAAGTGAAACTATGAAAGGTTATTTATTTATTTATAATCAGAAAAGAAATCAAGGTCCAGAAATTCTTTCTCTTTGGCTATCACAAACCTTACCTGACTGTAACAAGCAAATAATTTGCTCACTTTATCAAAGGGCATTACACTAGTCTCCTCTTATCCATAGGGAACATGTTTCAAGATCCTCCATGGATGTTTTTCCTATATATATAGATACACCCGATAAAGATCAATTTATACATCAGACACAGCAAGATTTTAACAATTACTAACAATAAAACAGAATAGTTATAACAATATACTGTAATAAAAGTTATGGGAATGTTTGCGATTTTCTCAAAATTAGCTCTGATTACAGTGTCTAATAATTGATTTTTATGGCATATTCTTCAAATGCTGCCTGATGCTTGGTATGTTCATTCAAGAATATCTGTGCTCTCAGTTGACTTGGTCCTACTTCATATTCTGGGAGGTTGTTTAAGAAAAAACATTGATAAAGTAAGAAAGTACAAAAATATTTTCCAATTGTGACTTTAATCCTATGCTACTCTGAGTTCAGCTGGTTCTATGAAAAATGATGTTTTATGGTCTCATTGCTGAAGATCAGAAATCTAGGAGAAATTGGATTAGATCCTTGGTTATGAAATCGCATCATATTGGAATTTTTAAAGCCTTTTTTCCAGAGCAGTTTTAGAGGTACAACAAAATGAAGAGGAAGATACAGAAATGTCCCATATACTTTACCTCCCATGCATTTTATCCCTCTACACTCACCACCAGAATGGTCTATTTTTACTAGGGATGAACTTACATCAACACGTCATACTCACTCAAACGTTAGGGTTTATTCTTCATGTTATATATTCTAAAAGTTTGAACAAATGTACAATGGCATATTGTTTATAATTACATGATTCAGACTATTTTCACTGCCTACATACCTTCTATGCTTTGCCTGTTCATTCTCCTCATTCATCTCCATCAACTGGCAATCATTGATTACATTTTTTATTGTTTTCATAATTTGCCTTTTTCAGAATGTTATCTAGTTGGAGTCAGGCTATATGAAAAAGCATATAGTCTTTTCAGACAAGCTTCTTTCACTTCATAATATTAATTTAGGGTTTCTCTGTGCATTTTTCTAGCTAGATTGCTCATTTCTTTTCAGCATTGTATAATATTCCATTGTCTGGATATAACCTAGCTTATTTATCCATTCATCTACTGAAGGACACCTTGCTTGCTTCCAAGTTTTGACAATTATGAATAAAGCTCACTTGGGTGTTTTCAAAGCAACAGCAACAAAAAATAAGATAATGCAAAACAAAATGCAGCATCAACTTTCATGTGCATATGAACTACCTGGGGATCTTTTACAGTGCAGGTTTACAGTGAGATGGGGCCTGAGTTTCTGATCTCTTACAAGCTTGGAAGTGGTTCCTCTCTGCACACCAATGGCCACTTCTTAAGTATCAAGTGCTTTGGGTCCGTTTATGAAAAAATAATGTCTCATGGATGGACCAGACACTTCATGTTTTAAATAAGCTGCCCTGGTGGGATATATTTAACTAGTTAGATAGCTTTCATAGGTCAGCATTTAAAAACAAATGAAGTATATGATCTGACATTGATTTCCCTATGACTGAATGTTCTCTGTTTTTACAGAGATAGTGTACTAAAGGGATGCTTTTAATACAACACTTTAGTTGCTTATGGGTATTTATCATACAGCAAAATGAAAATTAGAGATGTGGAACTGTATTATAAGGTAACTTATAAGTAACACCATTTTTAAATTGAAAACTGAATAGCAGAAATTGATGTGCATGTACTCATAACTATACATGCTATACCAACAGGTAAATTGAAATGATTAAGTATCTTTTCCATATATAGCCAAAATTTATTTTAAAAAATAGAACAAAAATATGTTGTCACTAGCATATTCTTATTATATATTTCCAGCATTATTAATCTCTCAAAGCTAACATGTCACCATATATCATCATTTGTTATCTCATTTCAACCTGAGAAGTTTCTCTTCAACTCTGTATCAGACATTATTAATGAAAATATTGAAAAAATAACTCACTGATGAAGAATTATCTAAGATAGTGATAACAGAAAGCCAAACAAATGACTACTGTTAAATGTTGTATAATTAGAAAGTGTTATCTGATAATCACCATATGGTAGGTTTAGAAATCATGATATTTTAGGCCTCTCTTGGTCCCATGGTGGCTGGTTTTATTAGTATGGTGTTTGAAAATCATATGATTTACCTTTAAGATATAAATAAATTACAGAGCACACTAAGTTCCAATGGTGTACTAAATATGCTATGGACACATGATTTGTCTTGCTCTTTGGTGGCTGCTTCTACATGTACCTACATTTTTTTGTGGAGGCCACAAAAAATATTGTGTTCATCAGTTCAATAATCAGTATATTTCTGTGTATCTAGAAATTCCTGGTGTCCTCCAGGGACCAGAGACAAGAGCCCAGACTTTATACTCTAGGGACTTTTTTACCTGAAAAATTTCAGAATATATTTATCTAAACAGGAAAGGCTTTATTCTTATTAATTCTTGGCATTGATCCAGTCTATGACTGAGATGTCTAACTGTTAAACGAATAGAGCATTTTCTTTCTAGCTCAAATTTTTATGTTAGAAATTAAAGTGATTACAGAGCATAAGAAACTTTGATCTCTTGGCTTCAGTTATGTAAACAGACACTAAAAATCTTAATTGTAACTTTTTACCTCTCATTTAAAATTGTAATGATGACTTTGGAACTTTCTCTACTCTAATAGTAATGTTTAATGCTTACAAACTATATTTGAGGTGTCCTATATTTTTTTAAAAAATTAATTTTTTCTTTTGTATCCTTACTGAATATAAATTTCCACTTTATTTGTGTCCATATGGACAAATTAAGCAGAAAGCTGAAAATTTTAAATCTTAGCAAGCTTCAATAATTGTCACCCTTCCTCCCTAAGAAACTCCGTATTTCCTCACCCATGCTTAAATCAATAAACCCTCCCCACTTTGGGCACCACCTTACAATGTGCACTATTTTCTTATTATATAACCTAAAACTCTTTCATATAATCTTACTCTATCCCACATCTACTCACTTTAAATCATAGATTTAACAATATATAGATAATAATTATAAAGTTTTCAGATATTCAGAGAGATCTTGTGACATCTTATGAAAAGAAAATGAAATATGCATGCATGAAGAATCTAGATCTTTAGAAAAGACCTGTGAGATAATAAATCTGTTTAAGCCTGTGATGTGTTAGATTATCAGCAGAAGCACTAGGTATATATAATGCATGGTGAGCTGAGGGAGAAGAATGCATAATGTGACATGTTTGTAAGAAAATCCTTTGCATTGAGCCATGCAAAATACCTGCTGTGCTGTTTCTAACTTTTAAATAGCTTCTGAGTTTTACATAGTTAGATATAACAAATGATTCAGGAGAGAGATCACATGAATATGTTTCCAAGGCCTCTAATTCTGTCCCAGTTTGGATCTTTTTCTGAGTATACATCTCAGTCAAGGATACTTGTCTCTTTTTTTCTGACCCATATTATCTATTTTTACTAATTTCTGCTTTCTTGTTATTTTGAAGTTTAATTCATTAATTACGCCAAATGTTTTGCTTTTTTCAAGAATGCTTTACAGATTACGGCTGTGCAATCCTTTAGACCCCATCTCTCTAAATTGGATATTATTGATCTGTAACAATCAGCAATCATTCTTTCCACTTGGCTACTGGCAGGCATGGTGTTTTTAAAGCCCCTTGGGCATGAAGAATATTTTCTGGATTGGAATGTAAATTACAAAGTAATTATTCAATATGTGCAGTCACTTCACTTGCCAATTCCTCAGTGATACCATTTAATTGGCTCAGTCAACGATGGTGTAGAATATAACTCTATAATCACCTATGAAAATTATGTGGGATTCCAAATAGGTGGGAGTTGGAAACTAATTCAAATTGTACATGCAATTAAAAATACACATGGAAATAACATAAGTGAACACATTCTAAAAGTGTAAAGCACTATAGATAGAAAACTGGAGGGTTATTTCTGGGTTAGTGAAATATCATTGTCAGTAACCTTTAGGTAACATAGAAGAGGATTCAAAATTTAGACAGTAGTTGATGTACATTTTGGGATTTTTGGAAATATTTTAATAAAGAGAGCATGAGACAAAACAAATTGGATATTATGCCCAAATCACATATTTGTACAGTTACAATGATGAATCAACGCTTAGCATTGCTATGGGGTACAGCAAATGAGGTCGTTTACCATGATTCCTGTTACTGTAGTTGACTAATTATTAATAAGAAAGGAAGCAAAGGGAATTAGATATTGAGCTTAATAAGCTCAATGTGTGCAGTCACTTCACTTGGGAGAAGCCTGTTTCCTTTACCAGGAAGCCACCGCCTCACACACTCAGAGGATCCCAGCCCTTGCTCCACCAGGGATTAACACCCCTTTCTTCCCCCACCTGATACCAGACAATTTCGGGAAGCAAGGGGAGGCCTGTCCCACAGAGACCTGTCAGCCTACCTAGGACAGCCTCACCAGAACAGTGAAAGCTTGGGACGTTGATTGGTTATTTAGAAAAAGCTCCTGGCCCTTCTCAAAATAATAAAATCCCAGTGCAGGGAGCTGCCCTCACCCCTGTGCACCTGTGCCTTCTCTCCCCAGACCACGGGGCCCTAGCAGCGGGGAGGACTCCAAACCCAGGCTCCAGGGAGGAGCCCAGGCTATTGGCACCGCTGTGACAGTGCTACCTGAATGCCGATTTGACCTCGTAGCCGCTGCCTGAGAACTCCCAAGGACAAGGCTTCAATATGACTCAGGAACTCTGGACACTGGCCTTTGTTTGGCTTTGGTAAAGACATGGTTGGACTTTTTCCATAGTGGGACAGAGAGGGAGGGACACAGGGACAGTCATCTACTCAAACAAACAAACCTTACAAGAAGACCATGACTGCCGCACAGGCCTCTGAAATGCTTTCCTTGCTTTGGTGATACAGCCCCACTTCCACGGGCAATGTTCCTACGCTCCACACGAGAGATTGCAAGACAGCCCAACTTTAAAGTGCAAGAAAATATACAGGGCCTTTAGGGAAAACAATATTCTATTGTGACATAAACAAATGTGGAAAAGTAGGTTTTACTCCAAAGAATCTTGATGTAAATTTTATTTATTCTTAGGTCACTGGTTTTTGTTTTTGTTTTTGTTTTCAGTCTAGAGGGTAGAAGCAATAGAATAAATTAGCTCTGCACAGCTAGGTTTGCAGTTATTCAATTTGACAAAAGAAAAATATGAGAAATGACTACCATTAGTCATATCAACATATTAAGATGATGTAAAGTGAGGTAGGAAGAGATTATGGACACTACTGCCTCCCATTAATGTGGTATCACATTATTGGAAACTATATGTCTGTCAAATTACAGATATATCTGCTTACTTGAAAACTGTCCTGGTAAATATGTATGATATTTTCATTTTACAGGTGAGGAAACTAAAGCCCAAGTATGTATGATATATAGCTCACCTAAAGACACCTCTCTATTGCACTTGGGCAACTTCTAAATTAGGTCTCTCTGACTCCAGCTTTTTGGACAGGATCATGCTGTCTCATGATTGAGGAAGCAGTTGACATGGAGAACCTCCATCTCAAGTCAGTGCACTGATGCCCCGACTGGTGTGTCTCAGTGGGCTGGCTTTCGACCCAACTGAGAGGTCACTGGTTCGATTCCAGGTCAGGGCACATACCTGGATTGTAGGCCAGATCCCCAGTTTAAGGCATTTTAGAGGCAACTGATTGATATTTATCTTGCACATTGATGTTTCCCTCCCTTGATTTCTCCCTCCCTAAAAATAAATAAAATGCTTCTTAAAATTAAAAAACATCAGTGCACTGAATTCAAACAAAAGGTACATTAAAAAAATAAAAGTAGTCATTCCAATAATGCCTGAGATATACTGAATTTAATTATCATTAAATAAAAGAAAAATGACTCATTTCTCTGACATGTTTAAACAGCCCATTTAATGACCATATTTTACAGATATCTTAAAATTTTAATAACCATTGGAAGTTAAGAAATAAAATACATTTTAATGCCCAACTGCTATAATAATATAAAGGTGTTTGATAGGACATCTACAACTCGGTGAATTTTATAATCTAATACTTTACAATTTAACTTTGGAGGATTTGAGAAATAGCTCTTGGTATTTCCAAGGAAATTTAGAGATTGAGTATAGATCCCTTGGGATTCCTAAATGAAAATAAAAATGCTCACTGGGGATGCATACTTTTAAAAATCTCTAAGTATCCCCTTGGTGTACTCTGGGATACAAAATCATCCACCTGAACCTCACCCAAAGTCAAGTTTAGATTGCTCAGGGTTTGATTAATAAGGCCATGAAATTCTCTAACTCTGGTCTGTTCCTAGGAAGCAATAAATCAGTTAAAGTTCTCAACTCATGTTGGGTTTAGAATTTATAATAACATTGAAAATTGCAATTTAAGAATAAGTTATAAATAATATGGCATTTTAAAATAGGTTCTTATGCTCAGGAATAAAAACGCCTGTTTTCAAAACTTAGTTCTGCGACTTAATAAATGTATGGACATTTTTTTTCACGTGCACTATCAGAATAATGAAACACATCTGTGGTTCTTATTAGAAGAAAATGAGGTAATGCTCATAAAGTATTTAGACTATTGCTAGGCTAATGCTGATTTCTCCACCATGCTGATATCTCATCTTTCCTTCTCTCTTCTCATCTTCTCTTTTCAGAAGCTATAGAAGTATTGAGCAATAGCACATGTTAAAATAATACAAACATTAATGTTCCTCCCAAACTCTGGACTCGAATTGCTACCAGGCTTCCCATGCAGGCAGTGTTGCTGCAGTGTGTAGTTTTATGAACTTTTCGGTGTCGGGATACCTGGGTACTTAGTGATCGATCACATCAGTACTTGCTGACTTACTGATTAACTAACACATGGAAAAAGTGAAGTGTTTTAGAGTAACTTGTGTTCTCAGACTTGAAAAATGAGTGTGTTTATCATGGCTTTTGCATGGCTCCTTTAATATATTCCCGTCTGCTTCCATTCCATCTTCACCCAATTAACTGAACTTATGCAGTTCCTCAAGATACACAGATTAAGAAAAAATAATTCCTCAACCGTTATTACAGATTTAAAATAGATCTAGACGTGTACTGCAAGCACCTGTTCTTCACTGTCTTCCCATCTGTCAGGAAAACTTTCAATCCAACAAACTTTGTTTTTGGTGAGTGTGTGTGTGTGTGTGTGTGTGTGTGTGTATGCATGCGCGCATGTATGTGCATCTGTTTAGTATGTTATGTAATTTGCTATGAAGATTGCTTTTTCTGGGCAAGGAGCTGAGTCACCCTATCAGTTTGACAACAGTTTGAGACATCAAATAAATAAATAAATAAAGCTGTCTGATTGACAATAAGGAACTAACAAATAAAGTGGCATTCAGCATTACAAAGAAGTCAGTGTAGCCAGGGTGTCTTCTTATTTTAGGTCATTAGTGTTATTTGAATTGTAAATAGCAAAGCACCAATAGTTTGAAAGAATTTTTAGGCACACACACTAAATATGGTACATTAAGAACAATTGGTTAAAGAAAGACATTCAGAAAATAATAAAGCAAAGAGGTTTTATTCTTTCAACCCCCTTTGCATATCATTAAACAGTGATCATGTTTCAATAGCTGGTTACATTCATTTAGTTAGGATATAAGGCTGATAAAACCTACTACTAAACAAAACAGTTTCTGGTTGTTTTGTTCAGCAGCTAGTGCATCTAAAATATAGTAAATTGACCTTGTGAATAGTAGCCACTTGTCAGTGGCTAGAAAGCCACTGGAATTGGCAGTTATTAACATAGTTTACTCTCTGAAGCATAAAGTTTTTTTTTTTCTTTTAAAGATTTTATTATTTTTAGAGAGAGAGGGAAAGGGATAGAGGCAGAGAGGAAGAGAGATATCAATGTATGGTTGCCTTTCCCCTGCCTTCAGCTACGGACCTGGCTGGAGATCTGGCTTGCAATCTGGTTATGTGCCCTGGCTGGGGAATCGAACCAGTGACCTGTGGGTTCACAGGCCAGTGCCTTATCCACTGAGCCACCAGCTAGATGAAACATACAGCTTTACTAAAGATATGAACAGCTTGCAAGTGGTAAAAGTAAATAAATGAATTAAATCATTAATTTATAACAATCATGAAGAAAGGACAGAATAAAACAATGCATTTTAAAATTAGAATGTTCATTTTAATATAGAATATAAGGTATATTAATTTTATAAGAATTAGATGTAAATTAGAAATAAGTTACTGTCAGAATTACATTAAAGTTCACTTATAAAATGCATTTCATCAGTTGGAGGCATTTCACAAATTATAGTATTCATTTCTACTAATAGTATCTGCTAATATATACACTAATACCAGATAATATGAAGTCACATGCATACATAATGCAAGTTTAGTATTAAAGAATAAAACTGTAATTTGCACATTCAACTTTAATCATAACCACCAGTTGCTTGTATTGGAAAAATGACCAAATGAGTTCACTAACTAGTCTGAAATAGAATTATTTACAACTACTCATAGATATACATTTTATCATTTAAGTTAGCTTAATCAAGCCAACTAAATAAATAAAAATGTAGTATCACTTTAGTGATCATAAAATTAAAGGGTGTTTGGTTTGGAAGAAGATTTAGAGGAAAAGCATTTGAGTCTAACACTTTTCAAATGCATAAATACCTTCAATAAACAAAACAAATGGACTCTATTTGCTCTACTTCAATGTGAATGAAAAAAAATTTACTTGCATTGATGGGTTACCTAGAAACAGAGTGGAAACTCTTATCTGCTGCCATTCTGTTATTTTCAACAAAGCCCTCTATTTCAGTATTTTTCCATCAACATTAAATGTGGTCTCAAATCTCTTATTTACGAGAAAACCACCATCCTCAAATTACTATCACCTCACAGTACAAATACTAATTATGTGTATTTATGTATTTGATAGTAATTATATATATTTTCCTAGCCTGTACTGCTTGTCTAAGGTTTTTGAAATTACAACTATTTCTTTTAAAAATCAATCCTGCCTGTTATTTTTGAGGCTACTTTTCCATGATTTTTATTGTAATTCTTTGTTCTCAACCTTCTTCAGATTTTCCTTCTACCTTCTGTTTAAATGATGCAATTAGTTGTCCCTCTCATTTTATTTATTTTTTACTTTAAACACTTTTTCTCGCTGCATCTATCCATTCACATGCTTTCAACTACCATCTATATACTATTGATATTAGTCCGTTAGTAGCTGCTAACCTATTACGAGTTTTGATTTTTTGAAAATCTTCATCTATAATCATTAACAGATGATGCCTGTGTAAGTTTTCTCTAAATTCAATTACCCACTAGCAGACTGTTCATAGAACAAATCAATCCTGACATATACCCAGGTACTAGCAATCTATTTCTATGGAATGCTTTTAAGAAGTCCACGTGGAATGCTGACTGCACCCTGGTGGAGATGGAATGTATTGGGACAGGTATCAACTGAAGAACTGCCATCATGACCTGAGTTCTGCCCAACACACTAAGTCAAAAGCTTAAGCAGGTCCAGGAACTGTCAACCATAACAAGGAAGTGGCACATCCAAAATTATGTAAACAGTGCAATCTGAAGTAGAATCTCATGTCATCCACCTTGGCTGCCAGGAGTTGATAGCATGAGTTTGAAAGTCATATACCAAACTGCTTTTGTTTAGGGGTGTCTATCTGGTAGGTTTTGTTTCCAATTGATATACAAAATGTTCCTAAATATTATGTTAATTTGGGTCAATGACCATATATGTCAACACAGTGGCATAATCAAAACAACTATTAGCTTCTTTATCTTTGGGGAAAATTTTTATGGCAAATCCCATATAAATAGTTTGACTGAACTTGTCAGAATTTTCCCTAATAATTTTATGCCTTGATCTTTTCCAAGAACCAAGTTTTAGGCAGTAAACTGCTCCCGAGTAGAGTCTGGGATTTAATAGGCAGTATAACTCCTTCTGGGTAATATTTCAGTTAGAAAGGAATGCAAGACCTCCCCTTCCAATTCTTAGGTCTCAATTTTTTAAAAAAATATTTTATTTATTATTTTTCAGAGGGAGGGGAAGGGAGAGAGGAAGAGAGGGAAGGAAACATCAATGTATGGTTGCCTTTCACCTGTCTCCAGCTACAGATTTGGCTGGAGACCTGGCTTGCAACCTGATTACGTTGCCCTGGCTGGGAATCGCACCAGCGACCTTTGGGTGCAGACTTGCACCTTATCCACTGAGCCACCAGCTAGGGCTAGGTCTCAAATTTTAACGTGATAAACATTTGCTGTGCTAGGTATGGGCCCTGAGGGTGAGCAGAAGCTTCCCCAATTCCTAGACCCCCAGTGCTGAGTTCCAATAGGTTGCTGAACAGAGCACATGTTTAATCAACTTGTACTTTCTTTTTGTTCACAAGGAAAAATTTTTCTCAAAGTAAGGCAGAAAACAAAAGAAAAACGGTGCACACTTGCCCACAGAACTTGCTAAAAAATAATGTAATACTGTATATATACCCAAGCTATTTCTCTCAAGTTATAAGGTCAAATTGGACTCGTTCAAGCCTTGCCTCAATATTAATACAGTGGGATTCTCTTTACCAAGAGAGAGTTTAAAACAAGATTACTATCTGAGAATATCATTTAAAACTAGAAGCTATAGCTCATATTGGAAGGTGAGGAAAGACATTAATTTTAATATAATTCATTTTTTCATCTAATTCACTTAGGGAATAATTTAATTTGAAAAGATCAAATGCATTGATGAAAATATTTTCCCGAATACTCAACAGGAGGGTATTGGTAATGAAAAGAACCTTAGCTTTCATCTTAATAATGTGCTATGCTTTGACATTTAATGAATAGAGCAATTTATATGGCGTCAAAGACTTCACATTTGATATTAAGTTCATCCTTTCTAGAAGGTCATGTTTGTCTGAAATTACATTGAACTTTAAAATATTTTTTGTGTTTCTTTTCTAGTTACTATCAATAATATATTACTATAATTGATAGTAGTTATGAAGCAAAAAACGAGATTTTCTCTAGATTATTTTTTAATAATTAGACGTGTCTCTTCAAAGATGCTAAAAATTAGAGTCCTTTTTAAACAATATTACAGATGACCTTTCCTATGTATCCTTTAACAAATATAAAGTAAATTTGGTTTTCAAAATGATCATTTCAAAGTTGGTTGCTGAGCCAAGTCCAGTCTCAGTCTGAGAGCAATTCTCTAAAATGGTTAATTATATGGAGTTCTATCACCTCTTGTGTGTCTTCTTAGCTGACAGTCTTCTGTAGGAAGATCCAGTTCCTCCACCCAAACACTAAACACATGCATGTGTGTGCACACACATATTCCAAGAGCATTTTTTTATATTACAAAAATTGCATTACCAATTTAGTACTGACTATTCCTATGTAGCGGGAAAAAGAAACATAGCTACCAATCAAGGGACATACATTCTAGTTCAAAATCTGCTATTTATTTTACGAATTAGTGCCAGAGGAATGGGTACGGTTTTTCTTATTGGAAACTGTACAATATCTAAGAAGAGAAACAAAATGGAAAATAAATCCAGTATTTATAATTATGTCCATTTGAATATGAAAAACATTGATATGAAAAGCATGACCAAAAGAATAATATAGCTCTGAATTTACTATTCAAGAAATAAGTGTTTCATTTATCTATTAAAACTAAGTGATTTGCATTTAGTCCAGTAGTTCTCTATGAGTTTTGCAAAATTCTAATTCTGTCATTGGCTGAGCACAAAAGGAAATTCCATTTTGTTGCATACTTTCTGGGTGTCCTTCTTTGCCATTCCGTATCTTACCCTTTGGTGATTCTCAATGATGGATGTATATTACCGTTAGAATTTAAAAATGCATTTATATTAGAATTCATATTTAAATTGTTTGTGAATCATATAAAATATGATACTAAAGTCCTGCTTCTAGGGATTTTGATTTAATTGGACTTTGGTGGGCTTGAGATTTCATCTTAAAAATTATCCTAGATTAACTAGCATATACAAGAGTTTCCTAAAATGAAGAAGCAGCAACTATGAACCCCAGTGGAAGTGATTTACTTTCAATTGTCCTGACTTTTAGGTTCCAACTGAGATCTGCCTTTTGGATGGAATAGCTGAGAGCTGTTAAAACAGGGTCACACAGAGTCAGTTTTTGGAGCTAGTGGTGAAAGGTGGAAGTATGGAGAATGATGGAGAGGCTACCTTCTCTTAACCTATATAAAAGTCTCAAATGATGAATACATAGTTATTCAGCTTTCCTTATTATTATCATGAATAAATGTTTAAGCTTTTCATTGAAATATTATATACATTGTCGATTTTAATCTTTAATATATATTTCAGTTATTTAAGAAAAAGCTATCTACTTTATTTTTATTGAATGTGTTGGAGTGACATTTGTTAATTTATATAAGCTTTAGGTGTATAATTCTAAATACAGTGTTGAGGTAAACTCTCAAGGTGATGAAGGTAATAGACAACATGCAGCTATTTAAAGTGAAAATGTGTGTTTATTTTGGAAAGTCCTTTGAAACTGAGATAGTACTATTACTGTTATGCACCACATTTTTCTGATAAAAACAACCACTATATAAATGTGCTGATAGAGCACATACATGTTCTTAGCTAAATTGTAGTAATTCTGATGGAATGACGTGAATGCCACCCAAATAACAACTTTCACAGGTCATCTTGTTAGCATAGATATGCATTTGGTGAATGGGTTTCCCAAGTGTAGTTTCAGCATATGACTCACTAACCCTCAGAGAAAATCAAACTCAACTTGGAGCCTCAATTATTTTAACTTAGGCTATAAAATAATTCCAAACCTAATACATAATAAACCTAAACTCATGCAAATGAACATTTAATAGGTGTCATGACTGCATTAAGTCATTTTGCCACAAAATAATGTGCTAGGACAATGTAGCAGCCTACCTCTAGCATTTTAAAGATCCACAGCCCCTGGTGTTCATGCCCTGGGTAACCTTCTACCACATCACATTGAGGTGGATCTGTGTGACCAACAGTATGTGGAAAACGTGTTGACATCTCACTTCTGAGATTAGGTGGTAAAAATACAGTGGCTTTCATCTCAAGTGTTCGTTTTGTCTTCCCCTTGGATAAAGCTGTGTTTGTAAAAAAGAATTCCAGCCTCTTGTAACAAAGAATTAGAAGAGAAACTACCACCAGGAAGAGCAGCGGTAGCCTGTCAGGGAAATAATGAAGACTAAAAATCTTTGGTGGGGATGAGATTGGGGTGGGTTAGAAAGAATTGGGAGAGGAACAGCTAGATAGGGGATAGGGTGATGGCTAAACTGATGGAAGGGGAGAAAGGAGAAGGAGGAGTTACAATGATTCGTGTATTCAGCCTGCAGGTCATGGGCAGAGAATGATGTCTCTAATCTAACAGAGGGAAGGGAGGCGGAGAGAAAGGCTAGAGGACGAGGATGATGATGAGAACTGAGCAGGCACATAAATAATCATGTCTTCCATTGGTGCAGCGCTCTGTCACTAATCAAGTAATGTGGAACCATTATATTATTTGCTCTTCACAACAATTCTAGAGAGAAAAGGAGAACTCATCTTTTTCGTTTGGGAGATGAAGAAAATCAAGAAAAGTAATTGTAACTCACTTGGTCATGGTCAGAGAACTAGTAAACAGTGGATCTGGAACTACAATTCATGTGTCCTCAGTAGTTCTGTGTTTTTCCATTGCATTAAGCCAGTAATACGATTAGTAATATATTCTGATAAAATCTTTGTGTACTCACACATCAATGTGTGTTTGAATGGAGGGGTGGTGGTAAAATGAGGGCAGGAAAGCTCTCTTAGAGATGCCAGTACTCTTATCAACTTAGAAAACCAGTGAGCCACCCCCGATTTAACCACTTCAGGGAACGATGACCATCAGACTAAGTGTAAGACTGATCATTTTTTTCGTGGCCTTTCTCAGTTTCTCATTGAGAGATTTCACAACCTTCCTACTGAAAATCATGCTTCTTCCATCCATTGAAGGACATCCATGTGTTTGAAACATTTTACCAGCTAAAAAACATGAATTTCAACTCTGGATAAATGGCTTATTCACAGTATCCACTATGTTTCTTGTGCAGGAGCTTCCATTTAAGAGGTAGGGATAGGGCTGCTACTTAAAATGCCATTGGTGCCCTGGAAATCCAATCCAGCTCTTAGATTTAATTTAAACCAACAGCAAATATCACAACTGCATTGAAAAGGCTTTAGATTAGCAACACAGAGTTGCCTATCTCTTCTCTATATTTTCAGACAGGCAGAAATCCGGCAATCACCTGATGATTATGAGAAAATAGAATTCTAAATCTCAAGGTCTTTAGGATTTTCATAAGTGTGCATTTAACTACAAGAGATTCTTAATAGAAATTTGTTCTTTTAATAACAGAATGTTTTGCAGTATTATTCTTAATCATCTTAAATTGATTTTAAGTTGTGTTTGGTAAAGATTCTGCATTTCTGCAAAGCATCCAGCAGCAACTTGGGTGAGAAAGTGTGTAACTCTTTCTGGAGCTGAAAGAAGGGCTTCACAGAGGAGGCATTGTTTGAGGTAGGGTTTAAAAGATCGACGGATATACAAAAGGAGAATATAATCAAGAATAGAACAAGCCAGGTAGAAGGACTAGGGTCAGCACAAAGGTCTATGAGAACTAAGTGCTTTTTGATATTCAAGAGGTTGTGTGTTGGAAATTGTGGGTAAAGTGTGATTAAGAGAGAAATTGGGTAAGTATCCAAGCTTGGATGTGATGCAGAGGTTGGGAAATTTCCTCTAAATATAAAGATTAATTTAATGTTTTTACAAAAAGGATATTGAAATACAATCGGGACATTAGAAATATCACTCAGGTCACTTTAAATGATTAGAAAGAGATGAAAAAGGAGGAAAAAATTCCTGTCCAAATGAGAGAAGATAAGGACTTAACCTGTATCTGTGAAAGAAGAGAGAAGCATGTGACTTATTAGGAGAAAGGAATGGGTTGGTGGAAGCAGGTAGGTGGGTAATGATGCCAGTTACCCAGAGGTGGGAGCAGGGACTTGGTAGTTATTTTTCCACAAAATGTATAAGGACAGATGTGTACATCTCAAAAGACCAGGTTTTTTGTGTGTGTGTGACTTGAGAAGAAAGAATAGTCATTGATGGAGTTCTTTGTTATATTAGAGTTGGGAGGATGGTGAATTCAATCAAGTTGAATTGGTAAATTCTGAGGAATAGGAACAATTTGGAAAATTGGATGAAAGTGAGCTGTAAACATTCTGATGTAAAGATCTGAGAGTTGGAAGACTGATTTAATAATTCATGCTAAAAGAGTGAAAGCAAAAAAAAAAAAATACTAAGGAAGAGATAAAGGGAAAAATATGGAACCCAGTGACAAAGGAAATATATATTTAATGAAGCGAGACGAATTTCAAAATTCAGAGTTGTTCTGATGAAGGCAAGATGCTCACATTATATAATTCAACATAGGAAACTTCAGGAATTGAAGAAAAGGTGGTTTCGTCCTCTACAGCACACATTGGAATTCTCAAATGGGATTCTTACTGTTCGACAGTTCCCTTCTATAAAAGAACAGCAGCTCCTGAGAGTCCAAATCAGATGATCACATCTTCCAGGCCGAGGGGCTTCTGGGGCCTTGGGGATCACTGGTGGGCTGTGCATCCCAGCAAAACCCTCCTCCCTGGGTATTTGGGGAAAAAACGGTTCTTAGGAAAAAGGTTTGACTCACCCTCACCAGTTTCATTTAAGATTTTCCTTTTTTAGCCTTAAAGTTACATTTTGAAACTACTAGAAGAATGTCTCCTCTATATCTTTAATTAGAATGGTTTTTATGTCTATAGTGTATCCATTTTCACCAAGACGTTTACTTGATTGATCCCTAGGCATCAGGCGCCTTCAGCAAGAGAAAAAGATAATGAAGCCTTTCACAAGCAAGCATTTAACCGAAATGAGCATTTATTTTCCTTTTATTGCAAGTTTTCTTATATTAAATTACTCTAGACTATATATATCAAAAATCAACTCCCCTTAGGACACAGCAAACTGAAAAATTATCTTACTCAATTTTGATTAATTGATGCCTAAGCCATTACTTCTACTTGACACTCCATTTATTTCAGAGGTAGGTGGAAACTAATGAGTCAATCCAAGGCTTTGAGCAGTGGTTCTCTGCATAAGAATGCCACTTTGGAGGTATAATTTTTTTGCAAGACTCACGATTTTGTGGGAATTAGCAAAGACATTTTAATGGTTTTTAGTTACATGATCTGTAAATGCAATCCTGCTATGAGGTTAAACAATTTTGTGCCTTAATGCGTTCATTAGTAAAGGAAAGGTGAAGAAAAGTATTTATTTTGGGGCCTGTTAGGTTTCTGAAAATGAAAGCCACACATTTGTCCTCGAGCCTCACCAACACATCTTCTCTATTTCTATTCTCTCAGAGTAAACTGTCTTTGTTCATAGCCTGAAAATATGATAGGAAGAGGACTATAGATCATTGAGTTGATAGAGTGAAATACAGTCAGCCAAAAAATAATATTCATAGTTCTTATATCAACAACCTTATTACCATTTCTTAATGCTAACTTGAACTGAACTGTGAAATTGACTTTAGGTTAAATAGATTCAAAAAAAAAAAGAAAGAAAAAACAAAACACACACACACACACACACACACACACACACAAAACCCTACATTTTTGAGATGGCTTTTAAATAAGGAAAGGGAATATCAAAATAAGTCTAAACTAAATGTTCTCTTAGGTTTTGTTGTTGTTTTTAAAAAATACAATATTTATTTTATCTTCTCTACTTCTTCAAGCTTTTTCAGAGATGGAATCACCTGTGTATTTAGAACATCACTGGCCTTGGTGGTGTTAATAATCAGATAGAACAGAAATGTGTTGTGGAATCATAAAGGGGTGGGAAGAGTTTGATGAGATTTATTCATCTTTCTCACTGACATGTCTAATCATGCCAAATTAAAAAAAAAATACAGATTTTCCTTTATTTTCTTATGTTTTGCAACACCTTTTTCTCATTCCCTAACTGCCTTCTTCCTGCTCCATAGACATACATGCTTGAATACCCTTTCAGGAAGTTCTGTAGCGCATTAGTTGATGTGTGGTGACAGTGAAGATAGCCAAGCTAAAACTTTCCATCTCAGCCTGATGTTTTATTCATTATTTACCTAGAGAGTAGAACCTGATAAGAGCAGGTTGTGAAAGAAAGCCTCTCAGTCTTACTATGCTTTTCCTTTAAAAACTATGATAATAGTCAGTTTATAAAATTACTAACCAGTGTGGCTTCTTTCCTTTTTATTTTTTATTTTTGATTAAATTTATTAAGGTGGCATTGGTTAATAAAATTATATAAGCTTCAGGTGTACGATTCTATAATACATCATCTGTATATTATATTGTGTGTTCACCAACCCAAGTCTTCTTCCATCACCACTTATTCCCCCTTTTCCCTTCCGTCTCCCCCACCCCCATCTTTCCCTCTGGTCATCATCATATTGATGCCTGTGTCCATGAGATTTTACTTTTTTTGCTTACTTCCTTTGCCTTTTTCCACCCAGTTTCCCAATCCCTCTCCCCTCTGACAGTGTAAAATTTTGTGTGTTATCTTTTTATAACCATGAATATTGTGCACAGATATTATTGTTACTACTTTCATGTTAGTATTCTAAAATATATGCTAAGCTAACTTTCTTTTAGGAAAAAAGATTAAAGAAGGAGAAAACTATTCATCAAATGAATATTTATTCCAAAAATATTTAGAAATGCCAGCCTAGTCTTGATGATGGAACTATTTGATGTTTAATTTAAATAAGAGTCTCTGCCTTTGAGGTGCTTACATGATAATGAGGGAGATGATCAGTAATAAGTAAAAGATATGATTGGTCAGGTGAAAATTAGAACTATTGGAAAAATAAGGCATATTACAGAAGCTAGAGAGTTGTAGCTAGTAAATGAAAGGCATGTTGCTATTTCTTGGATTCCTATTTTATTAAGATACAAATTACATAGTAAAGGGCACATTTCTGAGTGAACAATCTGATGAAGTTAGGCAAATGTGTGCACTTTTATAATCAGTCAATATACAGAATATTTCTATATTTCAAAAATATTTTCTTGAAGTCAGCATCCCCAAACATACCTTGCCCTAGTGATTCAAAATATGCTTAGTGTCCTACAAATTAATTTTGCCTTGTGCCTGACTTCTTTCATTCAGCATATTGCTTGCAACACTCATACATCTTTTGTATGAATATAAATAGTTTACCTTTTATTAGCAGTCATACCCCAATGTAAGGGTATACCATAATGATTATTTTAATCCACTGACTTGTTAATAGACAATTACATCGTTTCCACTTTGGGGTTGTTGTGAATAAAGCTATTATCAATACTCATGTGCAACTTTTTGGACATGCGTTAGGCATATACTCACTTACGTTTTTCAGCCCTGTTGAGATATAATGGATGAGGTTGTATGTAAAGCTTAAAGCTTTTGAAATTTACATTGTGTATGTTTGAAGTGCACAAAGTTGACTAGGGCATGGAGGGTAAGAGAAATGGATAGATGCCGGTCAAAGGGTACAACATGTCAGGTGTAAAATGAACACTTCTGGAGATCTAATGTGCGGCCTAGTGACTGTAGTTTCTAATACTGTGTCGAATGCTCAAATTTGGTAAGAGAATAAACCTTAAATGTTCTCGCCATGAAAAATATTAAAAGGTAGCTTTATGAGGTGATGGATATACTAACTAGCCTGATTGTGGTTAATTGTTTGCTACATTAATTTTATGATGTTATGGATTATAGACTCGCTTAAAGATGATGTTCTCCTCCTTAAATTCCCTTCTCTGTTAAACTATGTTATTCTTTTTATGTGCACCTGGATTTCACTTGCTTATATCAGTTTATACATTTCCCCCAATTATCCTAAGTGATACCAGCTTCACCTATTTTTAAAATTCTTTCTGTGTCGAAAGAAAGAAGGAACTCCTACCCTTTGCAACAACATGGATGGAACTGGAGAGTATTATGCTTAGTGAAATAAGCCAGTCAGTGAAGGACAAATACCATATGATCTCACCCATTATAGGACAATAATGAACAAAACTAACAACAAGCAAAACAGAACCAAATATATGAATACAGGGAATAGGCCTTCAGTGGTTAGGGGGAAGGGGGTTGGGGGGAGGGGGGAGGCAGGGGCAAGGAAGGGGAGCAGCTTAGACAAGAACCTAGTATAAAGGAACCATGGACAAGGACAACAGGGGGGATTGACTTTGGGGGGAATGAGTGGGTGGGGAGGGGGACAGAGGGGAGCAAAAAGGGGATGGATGTAATACAACAACAATAAAATTTTTAAAAAATAAATAAATAAATAAAAAGCAAAACTTAAATCCTAAAAATCAAGAAAGAAAGAAAGAAAGAAGAAATTTCTTTCTATGTCAAGTTCTATGTTAGATTTAAAACTGGGTTGTAACAAGAAATGAGAGACTTTGTTTTTGCACCTAGGATCTGCAAAAGTACAAATAAGTTTATTTTTAAAAGCTGTATTGAGAGGCAATTCACATACCATGTAATTCACCTTTTTAACGTGTGAATTTCAATGACTGTCAGTATATTTTCACAGCTGTTTTACCATCACCACAATCAATTTTAGAGCGTTCATGTTGCCCAGAAAGGAAAATCCACACTTCCTAGCCATCACCCCAAACCTCACATTCTTCCTCCCCCAGCTCTAGGAAACTACTAATTCACTTTCTGTGCCTATTTCCCATGTTGCTGACTAATATTCCATTGCATGGATTTACTGCATTTTATCCATTCATCAGTTTCCTCTTCAGGTTCCCAACAGAGTTGTCTGCCTCACTGGTTACCAGTGTCATGCAGGCATCACAGTTTTCTAACGCAAGGTAACCTGGTATCTTCGAAATAGAATGGAGGAGAAAATAGGCTATGTTCAATTTTCTCTGTTGCTCAGTTTCCAAACTGTTCTTAATGTAAACAACGTTTCCGGTATTAAGAATGCAGATCTCCATTCACTTGATGACTGCACGCCTCAAGAATTACCTCATGTTGACATCCATCATCTCGAATGTCACTAGTTATTTTATTCCTGCAATATTAAGTTTCATAAAAAGTGTGGCTTTAATGATGTTTTAAAATATCAGTTAGACACTCTATGCTCTTTATAGGTATTTGGTGTTTATTTTTCTAATTTTATTGTGGAAGATAATGTACGAAAGTGGAAGAGTTGAAGCACATTTAAACACATTTTAACACATTTTGATTCAACAAAATCTCAATATACTAAATAGTAAGTACATTGATGGCCATCCTCAGAATGACTCGATATTTAAATCAATAGTCTTGGAATCCATTACAACTAATTTAGCCTAATTGTATTCTGATTCAATATATTTGCTATTTGATTAAGAGCTAAATTACAGGAGATATAGTTCATATCAAAGTCAATTACAAGCTTTGCAGAAACCAGTTCAGAACACGTTGTTCCATCAAGAACAAGCCCTTAGTCTACCTGGCAATGTGCCAAAGAGTCATTTAGAACCAACACAATTAGGTACTTACTATCTACTATGTGAAGAACCTATCAAACCCTAAAAAAACAGACAACATATTTTAACCTCTCAAAGCAAAAAACTAAGATTTCTTTTGTATTGTACATTGTAAAAGCAACGCTTGCTGCTCTTTAAAGTTTTTAGTGGCTAATTTATGTGGCTATAAGTCTTTGCAAAGTTTATATGTTTCCACTCTACTGAACACAAATAGCTGGAAATAGCAAAAGAATCCCAAATGCTGATCTTGTTCGGGGGATGTGTTGTGGATGTAGGAAGAGGCTGGTGTGTAATATAGTGTGTGTTCGCACAAGTCTGGTGGATGGATGGTCAAACGATGTGGGAGAATGCAGACCTATTAATAATATACCTACCAGAATAGAAAGAGCTTTGATCCACTTGCCAGATAATCTTTAACATTTTATATCTGATGTAAGGTTTCAATCGCAGCAGACATTTTCATACACAGAGATAGTGCTAAAATAAAATCTCTAGTCTGGTTAGAGGGCCAGTTGACCACTATTTGTTCATGGAGAACAAACCATCACTACAATTGAAATATCCCGTACCAAGACTTTGAATTATACATTAATATACACACTTCATTTTTAAAATTGATATCCACAGACTCATCAATCAGGTTAGTTAATATAATTTGTTCAATAATATCTAACAAGTTCTTTGTCATTCTTCACAGGTTGCATTCCCTTCCATTCACTTCCTTTAGAGTTATTCACTACAATGAATCTTGTTTTATATTTACTGAACACTTTTATTGCTGTGTAATATTTTAGTATACATGTATGCATCATATCTTCTTTATCTATCAATGGGCACTTAGTTTGTTTCTATATCTTGGTTGCCAGAGGAAAGGAGTATCAGAGGAAGGGTGACAAAGGTAAAGGGGATTAAGAGGTACAAACTTCCAGTTACAATATTAAAAAAGTCACAGGAATGTAGTATATGGTACAGGGGATATAGCCAATAATATTATAGTAACTTTGCAGAGTGATGGTTAATAAACTTATCATGGTGATCACATCATAACGTATATAAATGTCAAACCACTGTGTTACATACATGGAAGTAATATAATACTGTATTTCAACTATTAATTAATACTTAAAATAAAATTTTAATCATTGTGATTTTGCATCACAATGATTAAAATATCAACAAAGGAGGCAATGATTTCAGCAGCTCAGTGTTGGTGTAGAGAGAGTGTGTGTGGTGGGGCAGTGGCATTAGAAATTGTCAAAGAAAGTAAATTGGGGGTCTGAAAGCAAGCCCGTGGACCTGAAACATTTACTTAATGCGACCAATCCCTTTATGGGCAAGCTGTTGACTGTTTTCCAAGCAAACACGGTTTTCCAATCTTTTAAAAGGGCTCATTATTGTCAAGATATCAGTTTTACCCAATTTGACCTATGCAATTCAGTGTAGTTTCAATCACAGTCCTAATAACTTCTTTTGTGAATGTTGAAAAAGTGACTCAACCGTTTATGTGACCGAGCAAAGGACCCAAAAGATTTAACATAATAATGAAGAACAAAATTAGGGGACTGATACTGGGAATCCTAAGAAAGAAGACACCTAAGATGGGCTCCTGGTCACTTACTAGCCTCAAATGAAGAACAAAAAACTAACAAATAAAAGGAGCTCAGCAGCCATTTCTACACAGGGGCCTCACGCATATGCACTGCAGGGAGAAGCATGCACTGCACTATCTTCCTGCACTGTGTTTCTGCCATCTGAGCCGGCCCTTATAAAAGACTTTCTGGAATCTTACTTCAGCCAATATGACAGAGGTTTTCCCTGTCCTATAGGAACTGCGCAGATCAGCTCCAACCAATCAGAGAGGCTCTATTACGACCAATTAAGATATTGTCTTTTGGACCAATCAAATAGCAAGGATTCGGATTTCTCATTTATATTGGAACGAATTAGTCAGGAATCAGGGGCGGGGACTCCTGTTCGCACAAGCCAGAACCTCTCTGGTTGGAGAACACGCTTTTTCTTAAGACTGGAGACAGGGTTTCCCTAGCCAAGCTGAAACACAGAAGATACCTCATGGCAGCAGAAGCAGAGGGGAGCAGAGGAGCGCAGGCCAGAGCAGACTGGAATAGAATGGAACAGAACAGGCCACAGCGCAGCGCAGCAGACACATGCAGTAGAAAGCAGACCAGCAAGGAGCAGAGGGGAGCCTGGCCCTGTGGCTGCCTCACAGCTGTTTTTACAACTATACATATCATAATTGAGTTGTTTGCAGTGAATAAAGTTTCCTCCTTCACTGCACCTCAAACTACGGATTCCTGTTGGTTATGAATTGGCGCCAACTACCATTGGTTGACATTACTGACTGACCTCCAGACTTTCTATAAAGCTACAGTAATCAAAACAGTATGGTATTGGTGAAAAGGACTAATATTTCAATGGAACGGTCCAGAGATCAGAAAGGAAATGAATATGTATGTGTGTGCTTTCAAAATTCAACTGAATTTTGAAAAAGACCAAAGGCAATTTAATAAATATAGTTTTTTAAATTAATGGAGCTAAACAACTGGATGCCCACATCAAAAAATCTAGACACACCTTATATCTTTTACAACTACAGGCCTAAATGTAAAACACAAATTACAAACCTTGTAAAAGGTAAGATAAGAGAAATTTAGATGGCCTTAAGTTTAATGATGATTTTTTAGTTACAAACCTAAAGCAGGAACCATGTAAAATATGATAAGGTGAAACTCATTAAAATTAAAGGCATCTACTCTGCAAAAGGCACTGATAGAGGTAGAAAGACAAGCTATAGACAGGAGGGAAATATTTAGAAAACATATCTGATGAAGAATTTATATCCAAAATATGCAGAGAACTCTCAAAATCCAATAAAAAGAAAATGGGAAAAAGATCTGAACAGATTCTTCACAAAAGTCTGGTAAGTGAACACATAAAGACATGTTCACCATAATATGTTTTTAGGGAATTGCAAGTTAAATTAAATAGCAACTACTTATACCTGCTAGAATGACTAAACTCCAAAACACTGACAATATGAAATGCTGACAAGTACGTGAGGCAACGAGAGCTTTTTTTCGTTGCTGATGGGAATGTAAAATGGCACAGTCACTTTGGAAGACAGTCTGGTGTTTCTTACTAAGCTCAACACACTCTTCCCACGTGAATCAGCAGTCATGCTCCTAATTTGGTGACTGTCAAGGTAGCTCAGCTAACTACTTCTAAATATTTTGCAAACTCCTATAAATTATTGTTTTAGATTTGTAGTTTTCCACTGCTGGTTTTCCATTGTAAATGAAAGTAGACCAGCAAGCCCAAGACCCAATATCCAGAATACAGGTAAACATACATGCTAGTTCAGAGATCATTGAAAAATTAATGTCTTATCAGCTATATTTCTATTCCACACAAGCCCTAGTCTCTAATTTAAGCATTTGAAATAGAGCATGCTATTTAATGTTTACTTGTCCACCTGGGGGATGCATTTATTTTTTGTGAAGATCATTATAATAGAAAATGTTTCCTTCTCTGCTCTGCTCTGAACATTGCATCCTTCTCTGTCAGAGCAGTTTTAATAGCATCACATAATTCATCAGCAATGTAGTCTCGTTTGTTATCACTGTAGTCATACACATGATCTTATTATTTCCGAAGAAATCTTAATCTCCTTCTCAACAACCAAAATTTGCCCCATCCCTGCCAGGATCTGAGTCTTGTTCACAAAGTCCTTCAATATCTGATTCCATGATGGACTTTTCTCAGTTTTATTAAAATAAAACATTATTACACACCTAGAATTATAGTAAAATTTGAAATATCATTTAAAGTATTATTTTTACTCTCCAAAGAAATTGCTAATTCACTAACAAATTTAAAGTGTCCTTTTTAATCAAAACTATTCAGAAGATAGTGACAGAACCTGAGACTTTATTTCACCTAGCCATTGAAACCTAACAGGTTCTCATAAAAGCTCTCTATAGTGCCTGCAGAGACGGAATACTTTTAAGCGCATTATGGTAATATTCTTTGTGTGTACTGAGTGACAGCTCTTTGTCCTAATTCTTTAATCCTTGGAGCTGAGACAAGGAGCAAACAATTTATGTATACTCCTCCCAGCTACACTCTGAATGAGATAAACACATTAACTAGAAGCAGATAGGAATGCTGTTTCTTAGTCTGCCCTCTGCTTTCTTAGAAATATCTAAGGAAAGCATCTAAAGAAGGGCATACTTGAGGCAATGTACCACTATGAACAGTGCCCCAGAATAAACATGCCACTAACCTCTTTCTTTGGGTGGCACTAGATAAACCTGTTTCCCAGCAGTAGCCTGGAAGTTGACTTCAGAGGGGGTTTGCTTGTAGAAGGGCAGTGTTTGTTTCACGTGGTAGCCTGCTTTTAGATTCGCCCAGTTGATCTGTGTTGGAAGTAATGTGAAAGCAAAAACAATTCCAACCTTATACTTGAATTCCAGTTGGATGCTTTCTAGGTTTTCATGCTGCAGGAGTGCACTGTCTTCTAAGAAACTGAATCTCAAATGAAGTAAAATGTTGCAAAGTATACACATATGTTGGTATTCAAAAAATATTTTACTTACTTTGGATCAGGTTTCCTATGACTATTTGTATGGAGGTTACCCTAGAATACACAGACACAGAAGATAGGTAAATCTTAAATGACCCATAATTTGCCAACTTCAGCATAGAGATAATTCAATCAAATTCAAGCTGAAAGAAGAGACATGTAAAGGAAGTAGGTGAAATGTAAAACATTTTATTGGGATAAAATATTAACTTTATTAAACTGAATGAACACAGACTTGCAATAAAAATGAAATTGAAAATAGCATGAAAATGTTAGAGCTGGGGAAGAGAGGGAAATGAAAGTTAATGGAGTGTCTTCCACTGAAATGATGCAGGGAGTCATGGGCAGTGCCTCTGGATGTCTCACCATCTTCCCTCTAAAGACGTCTAGTTTTCATCTTGGCACCAACTTCTGTGGCCTTTGTGTTTCAGCTAATTTCCTTGTTTGTCCTAAATGACTAAATTTGAATAATTAACAATATCATGTGCCACTTCTGCTGTCTGTGTCAGAAACTAGCTTAAAACTTCTCGAGCTTCCTAACACTAAACATGATCAAAAGGTCCCTAGGGAATTTGGTCTCTTAAATTATGCATTTAGCTATCAGCAGACAAGAGATAAACAATTTTATGTCTTTGGGGGGAAATCAAATAGATACAGAAACCTCAAAAAATAAGACAAAGAAGAAGCAAATAAAGAATGATCTAATATACATCTAACAGGTTTAAGAGGAGACTGTTAAATATAAATTAGTTAAAATTTTTTCAGAATTGATAATATACATGATGTGTGTGAATGAGTGTGAGTGTGTGTGTGCAGGAAAGACAACAGATCTTCTGTGCAATATGTAGAAACTGACCCAGTTGACCCACTATGTCATAATGGAGAACAAGTTCAAAGCCAGAAACAAAAGACAGATGAACCACACAATAAGAAACCGAAGCTTGGAGAGCTTCCAGAATAACCCATAGGGAATTCATTTAGTGAGTAGTAGAGCTGGAGTTTGGGATCAGGCCTGTTGTGCACCAAAGG